>JAQFYM010003162.1:0-19705 GCA_034694785.1 Agrenia bidenticulata | reverse complement strand
CATGCGAGTACTTATTATTTTATTTACGAGATATTTATTGAGTTTTAGGTGATTATCACTCGTCCATTTATCACTGCTGTATTATTGACCAGTTCAATGTTATGATAAAGCTTTTATTGATTGTTTTTATGCGTTCGCATATTTTTTTATTTTTGTGCAATAGACATAAAAATAAATTTTTTTTCGCAAAAAAATGCTTAAAATTTGTCGTGACATTATAATTTAGCTCTTTTATCTTTACTTTTTTAAATCAATATGTGATTATAAATAAAGCCATGGGAAACGTTTTATTTTTTTACGAGGATATTTTTTGGGTTTTTAGTATTAAAAACACGATCCATTTACTACTGCTTTTTTTTTCGACTATTTAAATGTTGTGATAAAGCTTTATTTGATTGTTTTAGTGCGTTCGCATATTTTTTATTTTTGTGCAATGGGCATGAAAATAATTGTTTTGTTCAAAAAATAAAATGCTTAAATTTTGTCTTTGACATCGCTATTATTCTCTTTAACATTTACTTTTTTAAATCATTATGTGATTATGAATAATGCCATGGGAGTACTTTATATTTTACAACACGAGGATATATATTAGGTTTTTAGTGATAAAAAAAACCTGTTTATAAATACTACAATAGAAATCTATTTAAATAATATATTACAGCTCTATTGATTGTTTTTATGGTTAGATTTTTTGCATTTTTGTGCAATGGGCATATAAATATTTTGTTTTCGAAAAATAAAATGCTTTAATTGTGTCGTTGACATCGTATTTGTGCTATTTTACATTTACTTTTTTGCATCATTATGTGATTTTAAATAATGCCATGGGTGTACTTTTCTATAAACTTTTCCCGCAGATATTTATTATTTTTTAATGATAAAAACAAAATCCGATAAACCAGCTGTGTTATCGACGGATTTCTGGGGGACAGAGTATTTTTTTTAGTATGTTTTATGCGATCGCATACTTTGTTATTTTTGTGAGTGGGCATGAAAATGAAAATCTTTTAATAAATGACAAGCTTTAATTGTAATTAGACAATCATATCAGGGCTCTTCTTTTATTTCTTTTTATATTATCATGTAATTATAAATAATAGCAGAAAGTAATTTTTAGTTTATTTACTAGGATTTTTGAAAAATTTGCTATCAAAAACAAATTTCGTTTCATATGCTGTAGTTACGCCTAATTTTAGATAAAATAGAGCTTTTATAGGGTTTTTTATGCCCTTTACTTTACTGAATAAGGCATGCTACTTAATAATAAAAATAAAAATTTGCGCGATGAAATTATATTGTTGACTCGTATTTTTGTTATTATGAACTCGACCTATAGACCAATAATGTATTTAGACGTATTTTTAGAGTAATTTTGTTTTATTTGGGGTGATGTTTATTGTTTTTTTGAAAAAAAGCAAAATCCATACACTTATGTTGGAGTAAATGTTTTATTTTAAAAAGGAATGGGCATAGTATAAAATTTTTTATATATTCTTATTTATTTTACTGTGATTTTAAAAGCAATAAAATGAAATTTTTTTTTAAATAAAATGCGAGAAATTTTGTTGTTGACTGTGTTTTTTGTGCTCGTTAACACATGCCTTTTAAAAGCAATGCATGGATTTGAGCTATACCCGATGGGTAATTTATATTTATTTAGTGATTTCTACGGGTTTTTAGAATTTAAAAACAGATTGATTTGCGTAATCTTTTTTTAATTCAGCATAAAAATTGCACATATATTTGTTTTGTCCCTGATCCATAGTATAAAAAAGTGTACATATATGTGTTTGCTACCAATCCAACATACAAAAAATCGCACATATATATTTTATTGCTAATATGACATAAAAAGAAATTCGCATATATATGTTTTTCCCGTAAAACAAGCATATAAAAAAGGCTTATATATTTCTTTGCCACTACGCCAGTAAAAAGTATCATTTTTGTTTTTTTGCCGTTTCGGCTTTTAAACGCACATATATGTATTATATGTCATATCAGCATTAAAAAATTCACATATATGTTTTTTTTGTGTCTCTAAGGGTGTACATTGCAATACCCAGGGACCCGCAGGTTTTAATAAAATCAACAGAAATAAGAACACGGGGGTTGCAACGGTGTACCGGGGGGTAAGAAAGAGTGTAGTTAGAACCTGTTATGTAGTTTTTAAAAAGTCAACTGTAAAATGTCCAACGTCATAAATATAAACCTAAGAATGAAAAAAAAAAATTAGTAATATGCCGTACAAAAAAGTTCATATATATTATCACTTAGTATACGTGTAAATAAACAGATTTTGTAGCTACATACAAAAATGTTGCTAAAAATCCGAACAACATTAAAAACTGTTGTGTATGTGCGCACTTTTTTTAGTAAAGGTAAATTAAATTCTTGTAGACATGTTTGTTTTTTGTTTGTCTCATAAACAATGTGAATATACTTAAATTAAAAACTTCATTTATATATAAATCCTTCTAAACTTATATACTTAATAAAGACAATTTACCGGTTGGTGCGTCCATTACAAGCCTTTTTGTTTGCAAATGACTTTTATTTTGTATGTAGTACTTTTTTTTTATTTTTATATTGGCTTAAAATAAAAAAATGAACACCACATTACACCATACATATATTTGCATATTGATTACATTCTGATACATGCAAAACGACAAGATAAAAAAATTGAAAAAAAAAAAACTTCTATATTAATGTAATATAAATATAATTGTCGCTGTGACGTAAGATTGAAATTAGTACAAAAATAATTGACGCAGTTTTTAATGAGAAAAACAAACAGTGCTTATGCCTATTAATAAGATAAACAACTCAATACAGTCTGCATGGTCATACTATAAACGGTCTTAAAAAGAACCCGGGTATTTCCCGGGTTACAAAAAGTCATAAAATTAACCCCGGGAGTTTTTGTACGTCTCGGGTATTGCAATCCCTACTCTAAGGGTTAACAATAATCTTGCCATAAGTGTTTACGCCTAGTAGAAAACCCTTTGTATACCTTTTATAGTTAATTTAGTAAATTACGCAAAGTCTTACATTCTTTTTTGATTTTTATTTTAGTGCCATATAAACAATAATTTATTTTTTTTTGCAAAGCCCTGTATGGATAATTGTGATTGTATTACGATATTATAAATTGAATACATCGTAGCTTTAATATTTATCTACTATTGATTTTTTTAACAATATGGTTTTAAATTTCTATAAAATGGTAACGATATTATTTGCAAGTCAAAATGCTAATAAGAAATTTTATTTAAAATTATTTACCAACCCATAACATGGCAGTGGAATTGGAATATTTTACTTCGATGCGAAATGTACAGGTTATAAATAGTTCAGACCCATGATAACCATCGAAGGTATAAAACTAGGACCCTAAATTCTAAGTAAATAGAGAAAATATAAATAAAGAAAATTTTGTATTCCGAAATCCATTTGAGAAAAAATATTCTTGTTTCTATCGCACTAGACTCATAGAAGGCCTACACGTATTTTTGAGACAAGGCAAGATTATGAGCCAAGTTGATTTAGAACATGACACCTATATATGTCAAGTATTTTGGGCCTTGACACATATATGTGTCATGAATATATTTGCAATGACACATATATGTGGCATGTGAAAACAAAAATATGACACATATATGTGTCATAGACCATTTTGGGTTAACACATATATGTGTCACGCCTTAAATTTTATATGACACATATATGTGTCATGACCAAAATATAAAAATGCCACATATATGTGTCATAACTTTTTAACGGGTGAAAGAGACCAAATGCTTGATGCATCATTCATACGGAATGTCTTTTGCATTCACTATTTTTTTAATTTTTTTGTAGAAATACTTTTTTTATGTACGCTAAATCTGTTTTACTAAAATAGTTTCATACATAAACACGCCTTTTAATAGGTAAATTGTTTTTTATATGTTTTTTTAGTATTTTTACTTGTAAGTAAAAGAAACTTTTGAAAAAGTTTATATAAATTTGTAATTACTTATATTATATTTCAAAATAGCGACCCAAAAAATTTATAATTATATATGTTATAACGACTAAAAAACACAAAACATGTTAAAAAAAACAATATAAATATTATTTTAAGTAAAACATATATCAAGTTAAGGTATCATATTTGTGTATTTGACTATTTTTTGTTATGTTCTACGTTTTACACTCTAATACCAACAAAATATCAAAAAAGGCCAGTTGCATTACGAGCTACAATACCAAATACAAACAGCACTTTATCTATTCTTTTTACAACTAAACCGCATAAAAAGTAGCCGCAAATGTATTATACGATACTGATTTGTGCAAGCAGCAAGCTGGAGTGTTGCCGGCGTTTTAAGTTGCAAGAATATTTGATGACTTTGACTTTTTCATAAACGCTCGTGTAGTATATACAAAAAAAAATTGTAGATTGTTTACACCAAAAAGTAAAAATCATTGTAAAATTTTAATCGCACAAAAAAAGGAAACCTGTTTTTTTGTATTTAAAAAACAACAAAAATGACATTTTAAAAAAAAACAAGATGAAAAGGCTGATTCAAACCTTTGATCTTGCAATAATCGTTTTTCTGATTAAAAGTTTCAAGCACAAGTTAACAAAAATCAATTAGATTTTTGATCTTTTTTTTTCGAAGTGATATACTTTGACTAAATAAAAATAAACGCGCCTATAAACTAATCAAAAAAAATTATTTTTCAAAAAAACCACAAAAAAATATTTTAAAATAATTCTTGTAAGTTCGAAAAAGCAACAAGAGAAATCCGAACGTATAGCGGAAAATAACAAACGTCAAAATATAATTAAAAAAGTTTTAAGAAAAATATATGTACAAAGACGAATTTGTGTCTTTTACATGTTGCATTAAATTGAATTAATTAAAAACTGTATAAAAGATATGCAAAAGCAACCAAGATAAATGAATTAATATAGTTTCCAAGAGGCATAAAAAGCTTTACCATGTAACAAACTCATTAAACTATATGTGCAGATTGATATAACCTGACATATTAAAGCAATGATGCAAAAAAATCTTTTACAATGAACTTAATTATCGGTTTTTCAAATATTTATATTTTTATATATTTCCTTATTTTTAGAAAACAAAAAAATGCACAAATGCAAACAATGCGTTAACTCAGATAAAAAACTATTTTAGCGATTTACAATGAAGAATGTTGTGTTAAATCTGAATTAATTTAAAAAAAAAATATATTTGATGTCTCAGATGTGGAGCAAAATATACATAAAAAATTGACACGGTGACAAAAAAGTATTTGATAAAGGGTCTTAATGATATTAAAAAATGATTAAAACCATATATCTTAATAAAATAATCAATCAGATAAATAGTAAATACAGTTAAATGTATTTAAAAATAAAAGTTTTGCAGTTGAATTATCCTAGCATATTTTTTAGTGCTAGTTAAAATGTTTAAAATTGTAAAAATAGACTTTTATTTTTGTTTGTTATAAAATAAGCTTTTTTTTGAAAACATAAAATTCGTTAGTTTTAAAACATCAAAATGGTATAAATTTTTGTAAAAAATTTTCTAAGTGAAAATAGCAAAAAAAATGACTTGAGTCACACTTTAAACACAGATAACCAGCTAAAAGGAGTGCCTGTTTTAAGTATTTTCAATCTGTGAACTAGCGAAAATGTTTGAACCTAAAAACTATATTTTTTCCTATCATAAAAGACAAAAAACACAAAAAGAATTGTTTTTTTTTATAGAATTTGTAGTTTGCCATCGCATGTCGGATTTTAGTGTCTCCTTTTTCACATAGTCTTTTGTGTTAATAGTGTATTTTATCAATATGGGCAAAAAAGCGCAATTTGAAAAATATGAGTATTATATTGCATTGTTGTCTGCAAGTATATTAACAACTATAGGTTTGTTGATAAAAAATGTTTGTTTTCGAATATTTTTGTTATAAATTTACGTCAACTAAAATTTTTGTAGACTGTAATAAACAACGTACTTACTGTAACTTTTTAGGTTTTCATATGTTTGCTTAGTGTTTATATATGCTATGACAACAAGTTTTGCGCGTTTCACTTTGCAGTTTAGCTTTTTTTCTAACACCAGGCATATTTAAAAAAGTTATATTTAAAATAAAAACAGGTTTTTAGTATGCAAAACAACACGAAAATAGTTTTGTACGCTCGTCAGTTTTGTTTGCAATATCTTCAAGCTGATTTTAATATTGTGTATTGTTTTTTCTTTTTATGAAAAACAGTAAATCTATACAAAGAAAATATCAAACGTATTAAAAAAAACATAGCCGTTCCTTATGCTGTCGTGTGTAGCATAATTTTGAATAAAAACCAAAAAACATTTTTTTGGTACAGCAACAGCCAAAAAATGTGTTTTTTTTATTTTGCTGCTATTTTATAAGTATAATAATATTAAAATTTTAAACGCGCAATTTTGTATGTAATTTAAATGAACAACGCTGTTCTTTAATTAGTTGGCTACACGCAAATTTGGAGCATTTAGTTGTATTTTTGAAACATTTATATGGCTCCATGAATATATATTCCCCATATATTTTTTATTTCTAGTATGGCAATATTTGCAGTTACCCTTTTTGCAACCAAAAGTTATTTTTAAATAGAAAAGTTTCTTATGCAAAAGATTGTGTATAGCAAGTGAAAATCAGCAAAAATTGTACTTTCTATAAAACAAAAATATGGACACAAATTCTTTTATGGCTTACTTCAAATTTTTATGCACCTTCATACCTAAACAAACCTTGCTTTCGCTAGTTTTTTTATACTTCAGCCGGATTCAAAATACAGTACCGTTGCAAAAATACCGAGGCCGGCATTTGCGAAGTTACGACAGTGGCCGCCTAGGAATCATTGTACGATGAGGTAGCCAGTGTTTAATAAAAAAAACTGATATCATAATTTAATAACGTAAAAAACATTTTTTTTTTTTTTGAAACAATTATATATGAAAAATTTTTTATGCGGAATTTTTTAGTAAAAAAATCACTGTATAAAACAGCTATAATGAAACCCGCATTATAATTTTTACTAGTAAGGCGACTTTCTTTTTTACTCCGATCTTTGTTAGACGCGCCTGCGCCACGATTTTTTTTTGGTCTTTAATTTATACAAGAATATAGTTTTTTGATGTTTTTTAAGCAGTGAGTAAAGAATTCTTTGTACAAAAAAAGGTACGCTTAATAGATTCGGTGCCACAATTTTTTTTTTTGACACAAATTATTTTTGATTTTACAAAGATTCAGAAAAAAAAGTAAAACGCCTTTTTATTTATGGCACTTTAACGCTAAAAATTCAAAAAAAATTTAATGTTCATTTTGGTTTTTATATTATACATTCTTTTAAATTGCACGTCGTTTAAACCAATTGATAATAAAAAAACTTTTTGGTTTTTTTCTTTAAAAAAATATCAAATACAAGATTTAAACTATCAATAAAAGTAAAAATTTACTTTTAGATTGTAAGCATACAAGCTCATAACCTGGACGTATTTTTTTATGCAAAAAGTTTTGCCATAGAGACGTAGAATGCAACTGAAATAATATATGGCAAATATTCATAAACAATTCGTACAGTAGTTTGAATATGTCAGGTGGCAATGCACTATGAAAGTATTTTACAGGGATCTTTTTGTTATAATAATTACAAATACACTGTTTTTTAAAGCGTGGGTTTAAACATTTTTAGCGGTTTTTTGTATACGACGCTAAATTTTGTTACTTTTGTGGTAATATTTGTAACCCTCCAGTCTTTTTGATTTGCAAATTAAGTATTTTGAATCCAAAACTGTAATAATTTAATATAAAGCATTTTTCAGATATCCAAAATCGCCTTTTGTGATCGATAAGACGACTTTACAAATATTACGTCGCCTTACAAATGATATCGTTAAAAACTTTTATTATAACGGTGTTTACAATCAGACACACATTTGTAACCAAATAAGAAAGTTTTTTTTTTTTAAAAACGACAATAATCAAACAAAGTTTTGTTGGTTGCAATATGATCTCGCCTATTTGTATTTATTTACAAAAAAAAACATGTAAATGCTCAAAATTCTATTAGTATATATGATTATATTATCAGCAGTTATATGTCAAAGTATTATTCTTAAGCAATAAAGTTCGTTGGATTTGCCTTTACTTCCTAACAAAATATAAAAAATTCTATGTAACCATGCTTAGTTGAAACATGAAGTGTTGACAATAACTTTTTATTGTACATGTGAATATTTTTCTTTTGTGTGTCTATTTTATGTAGTTTTACAGTGCATAGTAAATCAGATTTTTCCGCATTCAAATTTCTGTGGTTATGTGTTTGATTTTTTAGATAATGGAAAGAAAGTTTTATTTTCGTGTCTTTATTTCATTTTTTTGTCATAAAAAACAATTTTAGATATATTACTTGCAACCAACTCAATTTTTTTGTATCAATTATTGTGTTCATTATAAAACTGTCGTGTTTGACAGCATATAGTTGTTTTAATTGTATAAAGACGACGAGTTGTGCAAAATTTATATGTGCGATTGTAAGTATAAATTGTTGATTGCAGAGAAAGCGTATCCGATTGCAAAAATACGTGTATAAATACAAAAATAATTATAAATTCCGTAAATAAGACAACAAACACCAAAATAACCTGTAGAATGAAAAACAGAATGATACAAAAATCAGATGCGTGTGTGTTGCCGTAGTAGTGTACGCACGCAATATAAGGACATTCTACTTTTTGCATTGGCGTCAATAACGTTATTTTGCAAATTTAAACGAAATAGTACACAATGCCAAACCTATAATATTTATATTGTAACTTTTTTCTACATATAATGTAAAACTTGCACTTCACTTAATAATCATTTTTTATTTTGTTTTAAATCAAGTAAATTCCATAGATCCAATTCAAAAACTAGTAATTCTTTAGATCCAATACAAAAACTAGTAATTCGTATGTATTCTTCGATCCACAGCATCTTTGGCTTACTAGTTTGCAATTATGTAATGAAAAACAAGTCTTTATTTTTGCGTCTAAGTACAGACAAAAATTCAATAGAAAAAATAGAAAAAAAAAACTAAAGGCTATAATTTCTTTTACAAATAATTTTTTTTTAACAATAGTACATGCAAAATAAGGTTTTCCTTTATTGTTAGAAAATTTTAAAGTGACAGTTAACGTACAAAAAAAGGGCAAGTGGGATTTATTTTGCAGTCTATAAAGGCATAAACAGTACTCAGAAATTTTGACAACTCTGTATAGTGATGTATATATGCTTAATGTGGTTATCTTTGTTTCATTTAAAGGCTTAGAAACAGTAAAGAATGCAAAAATAACATATAATGGTATTGTATGTATATCACATCAAATTAAAACACTTGATTTTCACAATCCGTCAATTTTTTTTAAAAAATAGCTTAATACAATACATCACAAAATTAATAACAAAAATTATATTATAAAGGCAAAATATTTAGTAGTTTTATAAAACCGCAGCTTTTGCTAAATAAACAGATAACTTTGTTCCTTTCTAATATTTTTAGTTTTATCTAGACTAAAAAACCAAAAAGCAAAAACTATAGGTCAATCAATCATAAAACGACGTGCATGCAGTTATGCAGGTTGCGCTTAATATATATTTTATAATTTTTTCTACTTTAAGGGCATTTTTTGATGTGATAAAAATAACACAACGAACAACTTATAATGCAAATCAGCTGAGTAATACATTTCTATGCATTTTTTTTTATTTTTTTATATTGGTTCGTAACAGTTTTTGTATCAGAATGATGTAAATAATCCAATTACATAAAAATGAAATAAACATGATGAATAAGGTCTACCATCACGATGTACATGTGGGTAATTCCTTTCGTAGCTTCTAAGCACCACAACTTTAGTTTTTGTAAAAGCATAGAGAAAACCAACAATATTAAAATTTGTAAGTCGCAATAAAAACAGTTTTTTTGGCATAAAAGATGTTTTTTATCTTCAGTGTAAGTGTTTATTGTTTATTACTTTTTTCATCACTGTTCTACATAAAAATTATTTACAAATACACATTTTATAGTATGTACGATCCATGTATGCATGTATAATTTTTTTCATAGTTAAAAAAGTGCAATTGAAACAATACTAGCGGAAAGTAACTAGCTTAAAAACTGCGAACAAAGGATTTGGCCTAATCAAAAAAAACCACTGTGGTGGTGTTACCTAGTCGCAACTAGAAAACATCGCAGTCGCACAAGCTTGAATACTTAGCGCTTTTGTATATCAAATACGTTACATGCTGCAAAATGTGCATTGTAGTCACAATGCAAAACTTAACATTGTTTATTTACAGCCTGTAATTATAGAAGAAAGGCTTTAAAAGGGTTTGGAGAATAAAAAGCTTTAAATTATATACAATATGTGCTTGTTTTTTTATTTTTTATCTTACATTCTATTTTTGTATATTCTGGCTTCTACACTCAGGGGTCAAACTTTTTTTCTTTATAAAAATTATATATCTTTAAGATGCAACAAAAACCTTATGTATGCTTTTATTGACATTAAAAGCATTTTTTTTTTGATTTTTACGGTATTTTAAATCAAAATGCATAAAATATCAACATTTTATATCAAGATTTAATTTTTTTTACAAGCTTGTTGGAATTCTTATATGTTCACCTCCTATAAATTATATAAAAAGAGGCATCTAGGATACGACAAACCAACAAAAAACAATTCCAAAAAATATAAATTCACATCAGCCTCCTATCTTTGAACAAAAAGAATTGGTGGTGAGACTTGCGGTGTCAGGTAGCCAGAATTTTGTAAATGCAGTGAAGTGCTTAATAAACATAATGAAAATAGAGAAATTAGATATGTCCAAGTATTTAAAAAAGAAATACCTGGTTACACATTAAGCACACTCTTGCACCAAGAAAAAAAGGAACGACAAATGCAATAAAGGCTTCATTGACAAAAGGATTATAGACAACGAAATTTATAGATGATTTTCCCCGATGACTATGAAATTTCCAAGAAGAAAAAATCTTTGAAAGGTTTGAAGATTTAATTTGTGACACCTTAATGTAAAATCCAACAAATCTTGATATTAAAAATGACACCTGTAAAAAAGCGAATTATGATAAATCAAAATTAATAAACCAGGTAAAAGCCTAAATGAAACACAAAACAGTGTTGTTAAAACCAAAATAAAATAAATTTCTAGCAAACCTCAAACTAAATCGCGCATTATATAGCATGTATCGAGTTGCATGTTTTTCAATATATAAATGGAATATTAGTAAGATGTTTGTGGTGTTCAACAGACATCAACTGTTATTTAAATAATAGAAATTATGCTATAGGTTTGCACTGTAAAACCAAAAAACTCAAGCATGCACTTGTAAATATATAGTAAAAAAAACTCTTATGTCATAAAAGAAAAAAACAGAAATATACAAATGCAATATGAGCTAATAATATAGATTTTACAACATAGTAATCTGATTACTTAGCCTATTGATAGTAGTTGTCTGTCTTTTGTAATTATTTTTTTGTCATTTCCTATTCAATGCTCTTCATACTATCGAAAGATCATTCTGCCAAAATTTTACATCGAACAAAGTTTTATAATTCTAGATAGTATACCAATGTAGAATTAAGTGTGTTTGTAGTCAAAAGTAATGATAGCAATTTGCAACAAGGTCTTATTTTTTTTAAGTAGTCTACAGTCTTCAAAGAGTGAAAAGCCAGAATGAATTCAAACTAAAGAGCTATAAACAAATTTATTCTGATAATAAAAATGATGAATTATATATTACTATTGCAAATATATGTTAAAAGGGCAAAAATGGCTAATTTTTACGGTTTTAAATAACTAACAAGCTAATTATTGTGTGTCCTTAAAAAATATCTCCTTGTAATACATGTATTTAGTGCATGTGACATGCATAGCACACAACCTGCACATTTTTATAGCTTTATACAAAAGAATTTCAATATATACACTGAATTTTTAAAGCGATTTTTTTAGATTATTCAGTAGGAATAAGAAATTACGGTTTTATAAACATATGAGAAAGGCCGGAAGTATCCGTCATTACCAATTAATGCGGGATGAAAGCCTGGATTACCTTTGCATGTTTTTTCTACAAATTAATTGTTTGTGAAAATTTATATTGAAAAAAAAGCAGGGGAACGAAATTATATAGCTTATTACTATATAAAGATTTACAAGATGAGCTGCTTGTAATTGGTAACAAAAAAAAATCTCTTAATGAAAACAAAAAACTTGAAACAGAAAATGTAACTACAACAAATCAATAAAAAAAATGCATTAAATTGAAAGAAATATTCGAATTCCAAGAAATGCCACTGAATTACAAGCATTTTGCAGACTAACCCTGGGTTTTACTTTTCGTAAATTATTTTTTTCTAAATGTAACGCAAATAAAAAGTGATTGAAATATTCTCACTAACATCTGTGTGAGTTACGCGAAGTTTGTGTAAATGTAGACATGTTGCTAATCTTTTAAGGCGATGTCTTGACGAAGAATCTATAAAATATGTACTTTTCCGATATTTAAACTATAAAAAATTATATAAAATAAGTTTTGTGCAACATTATAAAAAATGGATAGGTTTTCAATTTTTCGTTTGTTTATAGTTACGATTTTTTTGACCTTGCGATGCTCAAAAAACCTGACCCGCGCCTACAATATACTCCTACTAAAGTAATAAATGGATTTGCATCCTGAGGCCAGCATGCATTCTGTTTAAGTTTTTTTTTTTGAGCGCTGATAAGAATAACAAAACAAAGAATGTGTAAAAAATGAAAGCGTACACATTTAGACAAATACAAAAGTGCTACAAAAAAAAAGTTATTGTTATTAAAGATGTGCTGTAATAGTAGAAATGCAAAGCGACCAGATTCTAAGGCTAAAGTCATTATACGAGCGCAACATCTAGACCGGTATTGAGTCAGCATTTATGCAAACTTACATTGTATATTTTGCAACAGGTGTGGTACTCATTGACTAGCATTACGCTTTGGAGGCATCAGTATACAGAAAGAAAAAAGTTATAGGGCAGGTTTGCCTTTTTGTATTTTGTAATTCTTTTAAATTTATTTAAAGGAACGGACATGAGTTTTCGATTGTGATCTTTGATTTGCGGTTTTCTGGACTATAAACAAACAAAAACAGCTACCACAAAATATGGATTTCCAAAAGTATTCAACCTTTTTTTACAAATATCATTATACAAAAAAAAATGCGTGTGGGAAACGCCAAAAAAACAGACGAAATTAGCTCCACACAAAAATTAAGAAAAAATGCAGAGAAGTGGTTTTTTGTGCCTATTTAACAAAATGCAAGCGTTCTTTGTAAAACAAAGGGTTTACCTTGAACACAACTAAATATAAAACAATAATACAGGCTCTTCATTTCTCTATATTTGATTTTTTTGTTTCAACCAGAAACCTCAAAATATGGAAAAAGACGATATCGACAATTAATTTTTTTACAAAACCGTTTTGTATCACTATGCATTTTATTACTTGTTTAGGGCATTGCAGACGCTTCTAAATGTCTACGGCATAAAAGTAAGTTTACGATTCACTCTTTATGCCTAAAAAATACGTTGAATCGTATTTTTGAGTTCTACTATCCAAAATTTAAAATTATGTTTTACATGACAAAATTGACACAGTTTTGCATTTTGAAAAGATGGCTTTTGTCATACTTTTTGAAAAGCCACTTTTTATTCCATACCCAAGCAGTTGTAATTGTTTTGATACAACAAATCAAAGCTAGCAACTAAAATAAGTATGTTTACTGTGTTGTCTTACTAGTAAAATCTATGTGTTACTGTTCAATTGTTTTTTTAAAGGGTGTTAAACAATTAAAATTGTTTTTACTTTTCATCAAGCAATATGGGTTATTGGATTGATTTTTGTTTCTATAATTTTCTTGTCTTATATAAGAAATTTGAGATTGATCTTAGTATTTTTCATTCTATAAAAAGGTCAAATTTTACAGAATAAGCAAAAATGAGGAATATATTTGTCTTTATAAGTTTTTATTCGGGAAAAAAAATATATGCATAATTATAATATCATTACAACACAAAGACCATTTCCGCTGCAAAAAAATCATTTATAAAGATTTGACTTTTATAGTTTAGGTCTCGCTTTTGAGACACGGCTTTCGTAAAAAAAAATTAACACTTTGGGTTTACAAAATCTCTACTAAAAAAACTTCAAGGGATTAAGGAATAAAAAAACATAGAATATGTATTTGATAGCAAAAAATCAAAAGAATGCACACCTCAAAACTGCAATGCCAGGCAGAATTTTTGCCGTATTAAGCACAGTACGAAAACATATTATCACCCATGATTTTGCCGCATAATAAAATATGACTAATAAAGGTTAAAAATTTTTGATCATTTATATATGCCTATACTTTACTTAAACCTTCTTCTATGTAAAATGTAGACAGCCAAACGTAAAACAGTTTGCCTAGATAAAATACTTGCTGAAGCCCTAAATGATGCCTGAATTTTTTAATCTTGTAGGTTTTCTTGTTTATCATATATTCAGACACAATATTTTTTTGTTCCCAAGTATTCGAATTTGGTTTAAACTGTTATATTAGCAAAAACTGTGATTACATATATCTATAAGTATTTATCTCGTTTTTCTGGCCTTTTGCCGTCAGTAAAAACAATGTAAAAGCAAATTATTTTAAAAAATTTATACATAATAGTTTTTCGTTTTAGTCATAACGCATCGCGTTGTCACGTAATGTTTTATGTAACTGCGGTATATATTCGTATTCAAAAAACATATTCTTCCTTCTTCCCAAAATAGTTGTCGAGCTTACCTCTTAAATAATACCAAATTAACAAAATCTTGACAATTAATATATGAAGATGCATGTAATATATTTCACAAAAAGCAGAATACATATTAGTGGACCGAAGGCACTTTTTTTTGGTGGCTGGGTCTTTTCAAAAAAGTTCCTAAGTGATCCGGAGTAAAAATCAAGTTTTTAATTTTGAGTTTATCTCTCTTTCTGCAATATGCTTAAACAGCTGTAGTGCATACAAAAAAATAAATATCCTTCGTCTTATATGTATCGAACTTTTTAAAGATAAAAAGCACATAAATTATAAACCGCTTCAGCTAAAAACGCATAGACACGTGGTGTTATTGTACTGTAATTGCATTTAAAGTGACAGTTTTTTACGCCAAACGTAACTAGAAATATTATGTGGAAATTGCATGCATTTTAGTAGTTCTAAACTTTACCTCTTTATTATAAAGCAACATGTTATTTTTTTTCTAGCTAATAAGGATATTTTAACGCACATTTATTACTTTTTATACTTCAAAATGTATTTGTTTACATTAGAGATATAACCAGCAAGCAAACCTCAGAAATACTGTTGTATGTAAACCATAATCGCACTTCCGTAAATAACTTCTATATAATTATATAACATTACGGTAAAGTTTTTTGTTAACGTAATATTACTTGCTATAAAACGCTAAAAAAAATTAACAAAACGTATAAACACATGTTACCATGCCAACAAAGCTCATGTGTGCAGGCTTTGGTTTACCGATTAATTACATAACACATGTTTCTTGCCTGCAAAACCTTTTTTTTGCAAATTAAAGCTAAAAAAATATTTTGTGTTATATTTCTTTGTGTTTGCGTATTGCAAACAAAGATTCGTGTAACTATTTATAAGTTTTCAAAGCACGGAAGCACAGAGACACATGCTTTATAGCTGTATACCGTTCTCTAAAATCACCAAAAGCTTGTTTCTTACGTAGTAAGCGATAAAAATCAAACAAATTCTATACATGCTGTTGATTTGTCAGTACAATAAAAGTTGTTTTTGTGTTACTTTTGTCGAATGCAAATTGGGATGGCTTTAAAAGCTTTTACAAAAAATAAAGATAAAAATCATTGTGTAAAAACTTGTTTACTAATTATTTGTAACTATATATAAGTAAAATGTAAACAGCTTATTATATAAAATATTCAAAACTGTCTCATAAGTGTTTTTTTACTAGGGCGTGTTTCTGTTTACTCCTGTTTATTAAATTTCAATTTATAAATCACTAGGATATACCAAAACACACTTGATAAAACGCAAAAATCTTTTTGTAAAATTTGACTATAAATCGTCATTTAGTGAGAAGAATCCTTTTTACCTGTCAATTATTCCTAAAATAGACAAAAACGGTAAATAAGTTTGCATTTAAACTGATGATTAAGGTTTGTATAGCTTTTCCTATTTATTAAGCAAATTCACTTTTTTACCATGTTGTTTTCATACGTGTTATTAGTTGTTTTATTATATGTTTTGGCCTATCTTAGCTTAAAAAGTGCTATCTTTTTGTTACGGGGGATTTGTAATCTGAAGACTTAACTAGGGTATTTATATTCTCAGGATTTAAAGAATGAAAAAACCAAAGTAATTTACAATGAACAACAATAATTGGGACGGCACCCGGAAATTTTGCATTCAAAAAGTAATACAAAAATACCCAGGAGCAAAAAAAAAGCGGCTATAATCATTTCCAGCCCGATGACAATTTATTCTGTCAAAAAAATCGACAAATCTGTTTTGATCACGCTAATACAGGAAAAAAGCTCTTAATGCAACTTTAACGAACCATCTCGTCAAAAAAAATAATAAAAAAATAATATTTTGCTATATTGTAAAATTTTAAGTAGAAAACAATAGAATTTTGTATTAACGCACATTTCTTTTTATGTCTTTCTAAAAATTTGCTACATGTACATAATACCTGATACCCTTTAAGCTTACAAGGGTTTTTTACGTTTTGCGGTAGGTTTCCATTTGCCTTTAAAATACTTTTGGATACAATTTTAGATTTTTTTACACATCAATTCACTATTTAAATACTTTTTGCATGTAATGTGACTGACTTAGTCTCTAATGTTGTTATTTGTAAAAATCATGGTTTACTTTACATTTATTAAGTGCCCTCATAAGCCGAGGGCTCTAGTGCGTATGCGTGCAAACCTAGCCGTAAACCCGCTTCTACTTACCTCACCAAGTAACGAGTATATTGGTGTAAACATGCACTACACGCTACAACTTGTAACTTAAATTACATCATTTTATACTATAAACGCAAAAACTACATGTGTATATAGCTCTATAATGACCACGCAGATCTTGGCTAGTTATAGTATGTTTTTAAGCATAAAACGCAATAAAAGGTTGCCATTTAGCAAAAATTAATTCAACGAGGCCTCTAAAGGTATTACTGTGTAAAATAGACAGATAGTTATATCTTTTTTCTGTTTCTAACTATTAATACTATCCTGTAATTTTTGCGCTTAAACTAGGTTCTTATACATTGTAAATCTTGAACATGTAATTTGAATTTTATCTACGGTAACTTTCGTTTTTTTATTTCTTAATAATATTGAAAAATTTAAATAACTATTGTAACGTTTTTTACGGGTTTTGAGAGAAATCTTAGACAATTTAACAAATAGGGCTTCAATCCATGCGGAGCTTCACAGTTCTAGTTTTACATGACTTTTTACAAGCGGTTATGTACAATATTAGATTTCGTGTTTTTTTGGGCTTAATTTTTTATTTTTGCAAAAAAAAACCTAGCTTGGTAGTTTAATATAAAATTTTTATTAAAACTACTAAAAATCATGAAAGTCAAATGAGTGTTTTTGTTTTGTTATATAGCAAAAAAAAGAGTCTCTTTTACCAGTGTAAGAGTGTATAAGAATATTATTAAAAAATTAAGTAACGGGGTTTAAAACTATACCTTTTTATGTTAAAATAATATATTTTGGCACGGCTTTTTTACCTTAAATAGACTTTTACCGCAAAATGGACTTTTACCGCAAATTAAACTGCCCCTAAAATACAACAGTATAAATCAAGATAACATGAAAAACTTATATAAATGCGATACGGTAGTATTTCAGCGTACTAAATATAGATCCAAATGCGCAATATATAATAAGAACAAGTTTAGCCTTAAAACAAGCAATGCACAAATTATTTATTATAGATGTGTCAAGAAGAAGTGCACCGCTGCATTACATATAACCGACTGTGACTTTTGCATATCTGCTCAACAACACAACCATGAGTCTATGTCTGTCCATGAATTTATAAAATTTTACTTTATTGAAAATGTCAAATATTTAGCACTCAATACCCCTCTTACGACACAAAAAATACTTGTAAAGAAAATTACACAAAAATGAAGAAGTTCTCAGAATAAAGCGCTGTTATCCTTCGTAAGCTTCTATTGCAACAATGATCCGAAAATTAAGGAAAGATTTAGATCTACAACCAGTATCTGACGATATCGAAATTCCAGAAGATATTTTGAATGTGCAGATAAAAATCTATCTATTCAGCACTTCGACCCTCTAGGTTCCGAAAATCGAACAAGTATTTATTTAAATCAGAAAATATTAATCATACGAAAATACTCAAAGCATTGGTATATAGATGGCACTTTCTGGACATTTTGTCATGTGTTCTATCAGGGTAACAAAATTCATGAATTAATTTATGAGAAGATTTTTAATAATGTATGCTTTGCTAGGAAAGAAGACTCGTTCTCTGTACAATAAGTTGTTTTTTTGATCAAATCAATAATTGATACGCAAAAGGTAAAAATTTTTAAAATTAAATTTGATATGAGTGTTATTGACTCATTTAAAGAAATGTTTTCCTAAAGTTACTGTGCAGGGCCGTTATTTTCATTTCGTTCAAAAATGCGTGAAAAAAAAAAAAGAAAATGGCTTTTTTACCCGAAGTCAGTCAAATAAAACTAGGATACACCCATTTTGGTTACCGGTAAGTTACTAAACGTTTTTGTGCTGGTAATGTACGTTGCGATTTTTAATGGTTACCGTTAGGTATTTTTTTGCTTTTTTTTACTGAGGATAAGATCAAGCACTACATCAAAAAGACAAATCATAAAAAATTGTAAAATGGAAATGTGAACTTGGTTTATATCATTTAATTTAAATTTAGCGTATTCTTAAACCATTTCGGTAAGTGTAAATTCACAATATGCGGTTTTGTTGTACATTTTATGTCAAAGATCAATATTATTGCATTTTTGTACATATGGCGACAAATTCGAAATAATGCAAGATAAGGAATAAAACATATACTGTTTTGTATTCAGAATTGTATCAGAATAAGTGACCCTTTCGAAATCCTATTTTTTTTACCAAAACAAACACATTTTATATTTAAAAATGCCACGCACAAAAAAACAAATTTTCAAAGTTGGTTTATTATAACTTTATATGATGATCTCTAAGGTTTTTCGATTTCACGCTTAATACGGGTACAAAATTACTACAGAACACACTAAGGTCTTCAATGGAGTATACGTCTTAATCTCTTTGCTATCTATCTAATGTTTTTTTTACTCCTTTATTAGTGATTTACATTGTTTTCATACTGTGGCATACGAAGTCAACAATGCACGGCAGTTTGAGTGTGTGTATTTGTTTTTCTTTAAGAAAATTTAGAATACTAAAAGCCGCAATAATTATCAAAATTTGTATTTTTAAAACATAAATCATATGCATTAATATTAAATTAGAATATATACGCATTTGTTGCTACTT
>JAQFYM010003161.1:0-19707 GCA_034694785.1 Agrenia bidenticulata | reverse complement strand
TGACCCTATACACCCGTGTACAAAATTTCAAGTCAATCGGACATGTTTGAAGAGAGTTATCGTGTGGACAGACGGACACGGTGATCACATAAGCCCTGGCTCGGGCTAAAAATTACGAACCTTTGTTACAACCTTCATGAATCTCAACCCGAAGTTACATATTTATTATTCCGTAAAGTGTTTGAATCTTAATTTACAATCTTAATCCCGTTTATGTAGCATGGCAATTTTTTTTATAGAAGCATCTAATTTATTATAGCTTTTAATTCAGCTATAGTCATTTGGTAGTAACTTGACCAGGTCAATAATCTTGACTTAGAACCATTAATTTAATTAGCATCATCTTTACGCAAATGTTTGCATCGTTGTTGAATCTTTCGTCCATCCAATCTGAGTTTTCTTTGGCAAATAAAAAAAATTCCAACTTCACCGTTCTCGTGAACTAATTACAAAATACAACGAATCACGTGCTACTTGACTCGTCGTAGGGTGCGGGTGGTCGTCGTTACATAAAAAACGTGCTCGGTCACGACCAGAGACAATGGGTTACAGAAGCCCCGGCCAGCGAAGACGAGAAATCTGTCGCAGTGATTTGAAAAAAATTGAACCTCTTTCCGTCTACAACAGTTTTGCGGGGAATTAAGAGTTTGAATACTGCTAAAAAATTTCAATTAGTTGATGCGTTGTATTATCGTATTCTTACAAGTTACGATACATTTTCTACTTGAAAATCATTTCTCAAGGTTGCTAATAGCAGAAACACAAAGTTCGAAAGTTTTATTGCTAGGGAATTTCGAATTATTTGCGTTGTTTTATCTACCTAATGTCTCGTGTCTACTTTTAAACCTAACACCACTGCAGAACTGATCCTTTGAGTTATTTTAGCCAATTTGGGGTAACCAAAAGTGCGAATTTCCGGATCAAAATCCAACGTCCAACCAAAGACTTGCTGGTAAAGTTTTAAACGTGTTTTGCCCATTTAAATTCTTAATGTTCGCGTTAAAATAAACAAATGAAACAGATTAACTTAGAATTAAAACTTTACCCGAATCAGTTCCATTCCAAGTCAAGATCAGTCACTGGACAATGTCAAGAAGAGAGATGTCAAGCTCGGATGAAGAGGACATTGAAGTGGATTCCATGGACGATTCGGACGAAGACTACATGGTCCCAGATGTGACGAATACCAATCCCAGCGCCACAGCTGCATCCCCAGCACCCGTAGGAACGCTGTCAAGCATAGCGAGCATTGTGGGGTCGACAAGTCCCTTTTGGAACAGCATCATTCCCTTGCAAATGTTTAGCGGTGGGGGTAGCATCGGTGGCCGAGTCAGTTTCAATAGAAACTTAAAGGTCTATTCTATTGCGATGCTTCCGCATGCCCGGCCTGAGCTTGAGAATGGGGGGAAAGGTAATTACAAATATTAGCTAAGGGCTGTTTAACTAGCAACAAAATCTAAAGGCTCTTGATGATACACTCATAAACCTTTTGTACTTTCAGTAATTCTTCCACCCTCTGCCCTGCAACGTTTGACTCAAGGGGTCTCTCAGCTGTCCGGTCCGATGCTTTTCAAAGTAACCCACAGCAAGAGCAGCAAGCTAACTCATTGTGGAGTTCTTGAATTCATAGCGGATGAAGGGAAATGTTTTATGCCTTTCTGGGTTAGTTTTAAGGACTAAGGGCAGTCTAGTTGTAGTCGGTGTTGATTTAAATTCTGGTGTGTCTTTTTAATTTGCAGATGATGCACAACATTGGAGCAAATGAAGGGGACTCGGTGTCTGTGGAAAGTGTGACCATACCGATAGCTACTTTCGCCTTGTTCCAGCCCCAATCTGTGGCCTTTTTGGACATCAGTAATCCGAAGGCTTTGCTAGAAAATGTACTCCGGAACTTTGCCTGCATCACTAAGGGGGAGATAATTGTCATACATTACAACGATCGAATGTATGAGCTCAAAATTTTGGACACCAAGCCCGCGGAGGCTGTCAATATCATTGAATGTGACATGAGCGTAAGCAATCGACAATCATGACAACGTTTATTTACGGCTGTGCCTTAAGTGTATTTATTTTTAGGTAGACTTTGCTCCACCAGTAGGGTACGTTTCTCCGAATGCAGTACAATCAGATGAGACGGAGATGGAGGATGAAGCTGTAACGTTAGCAGCGGCTGCAGTCAACGGGTTCATTGCATTCGTAGGAACAGGAAGTCGGTAAATGTTTGATATGCTTATTCAAATAATGTTATGTAATAAAGCTGCTGGAAAAGCTTTTAAACTACGGCTCCATTTTCGTAATTAAAAATACAGCTTGGATGGAAAGGCAGCAGATGCGCAAGGAGATGACCCTCAGCCAAAGACCAACGCTCATCGAGGTCAGCCCGATTTTGAATGGGAATTCGGAATGATAATTTTCAACAGAAAAGCTCACCGTAAGGCAGCTGTTGCCCAAGTGGAAAAATCTTTCACTGCCTTTCAAGGAGCTGGTCAGTCGCTGAAGGAAAGTCGAGATCAAAGCACCAAATCCGAGCTATTGTAAATATTTATATATTTGAATTTGAACTACCCAAATTAAAATCTTGATCATATGTGACCTTAAATAAATGCGTGTTTTAATTGAACTGTGGAAGTTCTGATTATATCAAGTGCCATTGCGTGATAGAACTCAATTCAATTTCAGAAATATCCTAAACTGAATTGGACTATTAAAATTGAAGTGACTTGTGACTTAGCTGCGCTATTTAGATAAAGTTTGAACAATTTATTTTCTGAACGAAGCCCATCAAATAAACTTGTGAATCATAGGTTGGGCTAAATTCTCGTTTGATGCCACAATAGTGGCGTCGGAACCGATTGGAATCGTAAAAGTAGCAACCTCAGCTCCATCCGGGGTATGCGTCACAGTTCTAGGAGACAAACTCCTCCCACCAGGGCTAGTCTTTTGTGACCCATCAATTGCGCTATTAATTGGACTTCTTGGGCTAGGAGTTCGAGTTCCTCCTGAATTTGCATTTCTAGGGTTGGCCCCTGTATTAGGACTTTGAGGATTGGAGTTGGCATGAGGACTTGGAGGATTGGAGTTAGCGTGAGGACTTTGTTGATTGGAGGAGGCGTTAGGACTTCGCGGATTGGAGTTTGTGTGAGGACTTCGAGGATTGGAATTTGTGTGAGGACTTCGAGGATTGGAATTTGTGTGGGGACTTCGAGGATTGGAATTTGTGTGAGGACTGCGAGGGCTACCATAACCAATCTGTGCCGTGATATTGATATTCGATTCAGATTGAAATGCCGAAGGGCTAGTGCCGACAAGTACATTCTGTGCCTCTCCCGGTGGGAAAGTTATTGTCGTAATCACTGCTCCGTCTTCCCCTGTCATTGTCTCCGCCTCTGCTTGCCTCAGAAATAGTTCGGATTGCAAATCCTCTGAGAAAGCCCCCGGGGGTGTCGATCCTCCGCCAAACAGCTGCGCAGGTCCTCCAGCAACTACAATATTTCGAGAATATCCTGAGGAAGAGGAAGGATTTGACTTGGAGCTTGAAGCCGGAGGGGTAGGTTTTCGAATCGGTGGGGCTAAGACTGGTACTGGAGTTGAGACGGGGGAAGGGGATGGAGAGTTTGGTACGTAAGGGACGTCCACAAAATCAATGATGGTTTCTTCCTTCTTCTTTTTCTTCTTCTTCTTGGGCTTCTCGGTCGGTTTCTTGGGGAACTGTGGGGGAAACTGCGGGGGGAACTGTGGCGGGAATTGTTGTTGGAATTGTTGAGGGAACATTGGAGGGGGCGGGTACATCGGTGGGGGCTGATATTGTTGGGGCTGCTGTGGAGGGCACATTGGGATGCACATGGGAATGCATGGACCACACATTCCTGATCCCATCCCGTTGAACATATTATTCATAAAGGGATTACAAGGATTGCAGGGGTTACAAGGGTTGCAGGGGTTCCGATTCATAGAATTGCAAGGATTGTAGGAGTTGCAACAGTTGGGCATTACAATAGGCTGAATTATGGGCTGAATAACCACCTCCGGTTCTGAACGAACTTGTTCCAAAATCTCAAACTCTTCTATTTGCTGAGGGCCTTGAGACTGTGCCGCGGGTTGCGCTTGTGACTGCTTCGGGATACTTATTGGCTCTGTGTAGACTACTTCCGGAGCCTTGGGCATGTCTTTCTCAGGTATAAACATCCTACGTTTAGAGTCAAAGTAGTAGATTCCTGTCTCAGGGGGCAAGATCTTGTCACACGGATGCTTCTGCTCTGGACTCTCGTACCTTCAATATAAAAAGGCTAAACCCCCTGAACTAGTTATTAGAATTAAAACTTAACTGAAACATTTCTCAGTACCTCATTTCAGGGATCGGGTTGGGTCTATCGAAGGGCCACGTTGGTCCGCTGTTATAGTTGTCATTCAGCTTCGGCTCCGAACCTTGGAACGTGAACCGCTGTCGACGACTATACTTGACCGGGTTGGGTTGCGGTTGGGATTTCTCTCCATTTTGGCAGCCACAGTCTACAAGCTCAGATGCGCCGCAGCAGTTACAGACGTTGTAACAGTCGATTGGTGGGGCAGAGGCATCCTGCCCTGGAACATAGTAACAAAGCTCTTCGAGGACGTCTACGTTTCTCAGTCTCTCAGCGGGCTGCTTGCCATTTTGTAAATTCGTATTTCTCGGCTTGCTATCGATAAATAAGGGAGGGACATAGTTTTTCCCCGGACAACAATTTGATTTTTTCCCAGGCTTGATATGCTCAAAATTATTTTGATTTTGTTGGTTTCGATATCGGGCTCGTCCAGCGTTCTGATCTTCTTGTTTCCTGTGGCCTCCTCCGTAATGGGCAAAGCTCGCCAATTTCGACATTGGAGCACAGGGCGACGGGTTCGGTCTACATTTGAGATTGGATGGATTGGAATAGTTCGGTTGATATTGGGCATCCCCTGGAAGTCGGCATTGGTTATGGTTAGGATACTGTTGGTTTGGAGGTGTACAGTTCATTCTGTCACTAACGTTCCCAAATGAAGGGAAGCTGTTGCAGTACGACATTGGACACTCTTGGAAACTAAGAATTTTTTAAATTGACTGGGTATATAATTTTTTTGAAATTCGGACAGGGAATTTTGTCGGACATATATAGTTACTTGGAGGCACCTACAACTAGACAAATGATTTAAAATACAAATATGAAATAAGCCGCATGTAGAGGGTTATTAAGACTTTGATCCAAGATTAATGGACACTTATTCATAGCAAGCGTTGTCTAGGAATTTTGCTTTGATCCAATGCTTAAATTTGTTAATGAGTAAATAAACTCCATAGAGACAAAAATCCAAGACCGGTTCTGCCTGTTCGTTCGTACAAGTGCAAAACTTTGTTACTCCATACAAATCTTTTAATTCTATTCGACCCCCACACAGGTCAATATTTGTACAGATTTAACATTTCTTCGTACCCGATTCCTAGTTTTTGCCAGATGAGATTTTTACCAAATTTCAAGATTCTAGGTCAATCCTGTCGCAAGTTATCTCATTGACGAACAATGAAGAGACTGACGAACAAGGTTAGTTATAATAGCATAGGTACAATAGCTGACTCTAGGCCTATTGTTCTAGATTGTATTCTAATATCCACTATATTACCTATACGAAAAGAGAAGAAGAGTGGGGACAATGAATTAACTTTTGCTGTGTAATATCAAAGAAGGAGACGACAGGCGCACTTAGTACTTAATTGGATGGAGATTGCAGACGAGAGAACTCAATTCAATTTAATTGAATATTCGACACTCAAATGGACTATATTAAAAATGGAAGTAGTTTCCTTATCTGCGCTATTTTGATTCATATATTTCCGTTTGATGGGTTTATTTAGGACTGAAATAAGAATAAAAAAAGTGTACAAGTTTGATTAAATTATGGTCCTTTTCAGTTGTAATTCATGTAGATGGGCTTTGACGTAATTAAATTTGAATAGGCAGGTAGAAGCTTCCTAATCATGTCATTTCCAACTGATACAGCCTACGCAAAAAGATATTTCCGAGTCCTTTACGAAGTGTTATAAGTGCCTGCAAAGGGGACGGGGAATAAATAATTGTGACTCCAAGATGAGAAAGAAGATTCGTTTGGATAAGACGGACGTAAAAGGTAATGAAAGGGAAATGTATGGTGGAAATAAGGATTATATTTTTTAAGGCTTCTTTCCCGTCTGACTATGAAATTGGGAATTCAAAATATCTCAAACTGGAGCATGGCATGTCATTTTGTTGAAGGGAACTAGGAAGGTAGAGGTGGAATAAGATTTTCTCATCTCACATCTTGAATTATTCTCTTCAAACTCAATTGGAGTCCCCACGTTAGGGTTGGCCAGAATTTTTTTTTAAATATAAAAATTTTAAATTTTAAAATCTTATATTTTTCAAGCTCCGGAAATTGAAATAGGAAAAATTTGAAAATAAATATAAAAGCAGTTTTATAATTGTCTCACTGCCTTTACTGCAGGCAGATTATTGATAATTTTTCTGCGTTTTTACATTTATTTTAGGTTAGCAGATTTTAATTTTAAATTTCTCAGAATTTTTTCAGCTTTCAAACTACATAAAAATTCATTATTTGATTTTTCACTTGAAATTTTAAATGGCCAACACTATTCCATGTAGACACAATTCATCCCGACTTGGCATTGGACGGTTTCTCATTCCCAGATGAAGAAGCTCCAGCAAGTCTCACAGGTAGAAATGTATTGTAAGATCTGACACAAGGGGGTATTCTCAAGAGGGCGAAGGCTGACGAGAGTTTTTCTTTAGAAATCACTATATTTCACAAGGGAGATAACTGAGTGAGTAAACGGGGATTTTCATAATGTTTTAAATTAAGAAATTTAAAAAATTAGAAAAAATTAAAGACAAAATTGAGCTGTTGGTATGGACTTTTTTCCTATATCCTATGCAAATTATCAAAATTGAAATTGCTGAAAATTATTTGTTTGCCTTGAATGCGTTTTGTTTCTTGATTTTTCGAACAACTTATGTGACATTCCAGCTTGTATAATTTTGCATGTCTATTGTAAGTAGTACATAATTTATTTTTTTTTAGTACATAAATATCAATAATTTTTTCTCAGAAATTTGTCGTGCCAATTAATTGACGGAGCTGCTATTAATTAGAATAATATCTGCGAGAATTAAATTCGTCTTTGGTGATCTGCTTGTAGTCGGCCACATTTTGGAAACTCTGTCCATCTTGATTTAAGATAAATTTACACTGTAAAAAAATGTAGTCTGTCAACAGAGAAATTAAAATGAACGGCATGTTTCAGTCAGTAATTTCTCTACATTTTTTACGACACTGTATTGCAGTTTTTTTTTGTCCCTTGTCCCACACCCGGTCTTTGGGGAAAAGCTCGCCTCGATACAAATGAAAGGAGCTGGGCTCTGGAGACACCGTCAAAGTGAAACCATCTTTTTGTATTTATTTCCCTTTGTTTTTTATCCTACATTTAAACAAGGAAACCATGATATCTTCCTTGTCTGACACTTACTCCAATACAATGTCAACATTTCCTAGAGCTATCAGGGAGTAATTAGCGGGGATATTATGGAGGTTGAGATAAAGTTATTTTTAGACCGACTCCAAATCTTAATGCTTCCAGCAACCGAGTTTGTAAACCTGATTAGGATCGTGACTGAAATCCGAATCTTTCTGCTTCTAAGAAACGAGCTCGATCAGTGGATGCTCTCAGCGATTGATGTCGACACATACATTCAGCTACCCCGATGGACAATTTCATATTTTGAATCCGAGCTCAACTAAAAATGATCGAGCTCGGGGAATGAGCCGTTCATTACTTACTACTATCCAATATTGGGCCCTCCAGTGCGGAAATCAGTGACTTGTGCTGAAGAAAAGGAAAGATGGATTAGGTGGTAGTGTTGGTAATGGGGGAAGGTAAGAGACCCTTCACTATCTGTTTGAAGGTGAACAAGCCGAGGAGACAAATCCAATATTTTCGTCCTGAATAATTCATAGAGTGGAGATGTGAGATTATTTCTTTTTCTCTTCTATAGACGCACAGATCTGTCACTCAGTCCCTCAATCTCATCTCTTTTCAAATTATATCAACCTCATTGGCCCAGCCGAAGGGGGCCTTCACCAGGGACAAACCAAGGACCAGTCCTCAGCATATGATCTCGGAACCCAGTACTTGGAGAGTGAATGACTCCTTCAAAATGATATGGAATTCTTATGATATTGATACGATTCTCCATTACCGAACACAGGGTGAGAGTTACTTAGCCTAGTGTAGAGATCCCTTTGCGTTGGCGGTGGTGGTGGTACTGAGAGAGAAAGCGAGTCAGGTCTATTTACACTTTGGTTCCGTTTCCTTGAAACTTGGTTATCTCTCTAAAGTTTAAGTGCGGAAAGGGTAATGTGCACGTAGACTGAGTCAACAAGTTTGAAATGTGGGCTGGGAATTTGTGGCTTTGGAGAAAATTGGATTTCCACTAATCTCCTTTCCCTCATTAAGGGTAATCCATGAGGACGGGCGTCACACAACTCTGGGACATGGGGGCGTGTAATCCATACCTCTGTAGGAACAAGTCATGGGAACGTGCTGGTCCAGAAAGCTGGGTCCGCACTGCCGCCCACTTCCATAAACTAAGGCAGAGGTTTTAAAAAATATATAAAATCTAATTGCTTTTATGTTAGTTCGCCCATGTACTTAGTTTAATTGGATAACTCCATCTAATCCTATGAATCTTTTATACTATCTTGGGCATCAATCTTCTATCCTTAGCTGTTTACCTTACTTGTCTATAATCTCTCTAGATTTACGTAAATATAAAGAATTCCTCACAGCCGTATATCAGTTTGTCAACCCGGGCTTTGATCGTCGGATTCCTTTATTCCTCGGTTATAATCCAACTAAAACTAAGTATCTCTGCCGGGTCGGTGTGAATTTGTAACCGGTAAATGTGTCCCAATACCGTAAATATGGCCCTAGTAAATATGTACCGATGAACATGCATGGTAGATTAAATATTAATGATGATTTTTTACAACTGTAATAAACGACTGTTATCAAAAATCCGATTTAATGTCCAGCATACATATTCGTCGGTGTATACTTACCAGGGAGACATTTACTGGGGGCATATTTCCCGGGGAGGGAATATATACTTGGGACAAATTTACCGGGACATATTTACTGGAGAGTATGCAGACATATTTACGGACTCCCTCTTCTCCGAATTGCAGCATACAAAGGCATAAAATAAGCTAAAGAAAGTGATTTTGATTTCAAAAATATTCGGAACATTCTTTAATCTAATTAATTGGATTTCCACGTTTTCCTAAGATGCTTGATAACCCTCATTTCACCACCCAAGTGACCCAAGATTGACCCAGAGGTTCGAGCGAGGGAAGGCAGTCCCATGACCTAGTGGAAGTAATTGATCATACGACCTACTTGAGATTGACTAATGCGACGTAGGAATGATGAGGAGACTGAAGAAAGGGGAATGAAAATGTAGGGATGACAGGGATTGATGCTGACGTTAATTTCTACATCTCTTCAAACTTATGGGATTGCAGCCATACATTTCAGTCAGTCTTAAGGGCCGGGTGAAGCTCTAGTAGACTAGCCTGAGGGTCCTTAGAGCCCTCCCCAACTATTTAATCTACTAATGTCCTTTCTTGCCCTTGAATTGGATTATCCTTAAGTCGTATGTGATCCTCAGCTCTGCCCTGTATTTTAAACAGCCCTGCGCCTTTAGGATGAGACTTTCTTTAAAAATCCTACGACCCTGCTACTCAATAATAGATGAAGATTTTGAAGAGACAAGGAAGGAGTCGGAGTCTCGAGTCTCGGCTCATAATACGTTTCCCCCTGATATTTAATCAAGAGTGGATGATTGAGGAGATTCCTAGTGTCCCGGACTGATCAGTCATCTGGCACTAAAATAATGGCTATCATGAGGATGATCTAAAGGACGTGATTTATGCACAGGCACATGTGCATGTCGAAAACATGTTCACGTGAGGGAGTAAGGACAGAGTTTACAGAACAATGCCTCCTCACAATGACGTGTACTCAGAGAGAGTAGCTCTGCGAGAGTAATCAGTCGTTATGAAACCCCACCGGGTTTAGTTTAGGTTCACTGCAAATCCAAGCTTATGTGGAACTGATGACAAGAGGGTTGGAACGATTTTTTATTATTATTACGTACACTTATACGGATCTATTGGTAACAAGTATTAAAATATGAAATGTCAACCAGGGTCACTCATCTAAAAGTGTGTAACAGGGCGTATAGATGGTCACGGTGACCACATACTGCAACATCCTCCATGAACTTATCATCTCCATGAGCAATCTTCAAATATGTGAGGAAAAGGCACTTAACACTTGAACGATTGTAGTAGCACAAAGTTCCACTCTCGAGTAGTCGTGGGAATTAATTGCATTTTTATACATATTCTAAACGTCTGAGTGAGTTACCCCACCGGGTGGTGGGTCTGTCAAGAAGGGTACGGGACATCGGTCGGGTCGGGACTAGCATGGCCATTAAGCGTATTGGTTTCATTCTCAGCATTCCCTTGGAGAGTCAACTCGGGAGTAGAGAGGTTTTGAATGGTGCCTTGAAAAGGGCCCTCCTGCCACAACACCGAACTTGAGCTTGGGGAGGGCAGAACCAGCTGGTCCAAGCAGTCCGTCACTTCCAGCATTTTTCTTTGAACAGCCAACTTGAGCATCTCCTTCTCTGGACTCCCGGCCGGAGACTCACATTCAAATGAGGCCAATAATAAGGCTGCAATTCACAGTACACAGTTTCCCCTTTGAAATGAAATGGGAGGAAAAGACTCCACAGTCCCCTAAAGAGAGAGGAATGACCTTACCGTTTTCATGCATAGTGGGCAGGGTCTGAATAGCTTGGATGATGGTCGGGACTTTAGGGAAGGGACACGTGACTTGTTGCCATGAAATGATTTCCCCAACTTGCCGGCCGAGCTTGCGGAACTTTTCAAAGTTGAGGTGGCCATTCGGGAGTCTGTCAATGAATTGAAAGTCATTAGAGGATTTTTTCTCAAGTGGTATTGGTATTGAGTAGATTGAGTATCTGAGTTAATGAGCAAATGCTCAAGGGGTCCTTACTGTAAGGTGCAGTCTTCTTTGAGGTAGTACAGATCCTTTATGAGCAGGGAGAAAAAGGGAATAACTACTTTCTGCCTTCCATCACTTAGGTTCGTGGAATGCCAAACGGCTGACTGGAATAAAGAAAAAATCAATCCATCATTTTATACTTTTTTATACACTTTTTATTCCAAACTACTTTTCTACACAGCTAGACTTATTTATTTCGCAAAAGTTATCCCAAGGAAAAATGAGCCTAGAGCTACAGAGACCAGTCTCGGATTTTATAAGCTTTCTGACCACTTTCAGAACCATGTAAATGATTAGGTCGGATGTGGTCCATGTTTCAGAATCAGGGCCGTAGCAAGAGCTCTAGTCGACCTGGATCAAACCATCACATGTTCTGATATTTCATAAAATCCCATTTAATCCACCCACAATTCCCAAATCCTCCCTTGAACCTTAGGGTCTGGCTCCCCCCCTCCCCAGGCTACAGCCCTTGCCACTCTTGTTTTGCGGTTGTAGGGAGTATTGTGAGGTTCCATACACTTTCCCTTTAGGTTTCCCCATAAAAAACCCCCAGGAACATAATAAGAATGATTGTAAACTATAAAGCGTAGACGGTGTGGGACGAACCCAAGTCAGCTTTCCCTCGGCTTTCCCCAACTCTTTTAGGCTCTTGAAAAGAATCCTCGAGATTCTTTTGACCCATAGTGGTTTTAAACGTCAGCCTTTTTAGTACTCTCGTGTCTCCTCAATGGAAAACCCTTCACTTAATCGCCAGTGCTAATTACCTTGAGAAGGCTTCTGTAAGAGGCAAAATTATTGGACGGATCCATATGGTTCTCCAACGAAGAGAGGAGATCACAGCTCATCTTGCCCCACTGCAATTTCAAAATTTGATTATAAACTTTTCAATAATAAATTCCTCACTATGAATTCCCTTGCTGTACTAATCATAATAATTACAGCCCCCAGTTAATCACTTCCCAACTCATTAACCCCCACCTAACTAGTCTCCTTTCGTTCAAAGGGCTTAAATTTAACTGGCAGAACACATGTCTGGCTAAATTACATCCCCGGAGGTTCCTAAATCACCTTCTCCCCACAAGTTTGCTCATAAAACTCCTAATAACAATAACAACTTAGCCGAATAACAAATTAAATGAGCCCGATTCTCATTCTAAAGGGTGGCTCAAGTTATTATCCCATGGAGTCGTGGACGCAGCAGCTCGGTGGTGGTGGCTTTTTACCAGATGACTTATTACAGGCCCACCATCTCATCATTCATTCCAAGTATCCTCCTGTAGATATGAACCACCACCACCACCACCGACTCGTGTGTCAGCAACAGAAATGATGTGTGCAAAGAAATGCGAACTAAGCGCTACATGAGAATCTCCTGAGAGGGGACAAACGGGGTCGTTGTAAGTGCTGACAGGTTGTAAAACTAGGATGAAGTTGAGGATTCTCAGAATTGGGTGTTTTGATAGTTTTGATGGATGGCCATTAGTAGTTAAGATTCTCGTTTTTTTCTCTCCATACGTTCTTGAGAAGTGCACCCAGGCCTTGTACACTTTGGCTAAAAGGCTCGGGATGCATAATAGTATCAAAAAGGGGGAGAGTATTTAGTAATAAAGTGGGAAAGGAGTACTTACCGTCTTTTTAAGCCTGGCGACAGGAGAAATGTTGAGACCAGTTATGATGGCCATTAGGCTGTTAAAATTGCCAATATTAAAGCATTCGCGGGCCACCTCCACCCAAAACTCAAGGCATCGGGCCCGCAGCTTCTTCTTTCCTGTCTACATAAACCAAAATCAAAATGGGATCCATTATTGAATAAAACTTCCATTACCGACCTCCTTTCTGGGGAGATGTAAGGGAGGACGGGTCTTTTCATGTCCGCCTTCCCCACATTTGGGGATCACGAATCAGATATTATCCCCCTCTTATCACTTTCAATCCCATTCGGGACAAGTACCAGAGTTTGGACAAGCGGCTATTGAGTCAATGGGCCCTTTAAATAAGCAAGTGACGATGGCGGGTAGTCAAGATACTCTTTCCTATACCAGGGGCTGTTAGGCAGTTCATATCTCCCATCTCTGATACCCGCTTTTATTCAACTGTGACGCTTTTGGGTCTTTAAAATCAATGGATAACCCCCGGACTATAATCCCATTAATCCTATTGGATACCCGGGAAGGGCAACCATGTGGAAGGTGGATTTATATCAGACAACAGAAGCTCCACACGTCTGGACCGGTTTATCAAAATCGTCTAACAATCTAAAAGATATTACAGAGGGAAATCTCATACAACACACCGGTTGGCTTTAGTTGACACTAGCCCATCGGGGGAAAGCATGTTGGCTTATAACAATGGTTAAACTTTTCAACTTTTTCTGGCTGATAATACGACGTCTTTTTCCTACCATCGCCAAATGCCATGAAACTGGTACTAATAAATCCAGCAAAAAATTAGGTACATGAAAATCTAAAGAATTTTTTTGAATGGTGAAAATCAAAAGAGAAAACTCGAGTTAAAGGTTCGAAAAACGTACCGAGTTTATTCGTTGGCCTTCTTTACTTTGGCCGTTTCATGCATATCTTTAATTTTCCTATAGTTTGAAACAGGGCGTAATTTTTTTAACTTATTTTCTCTCTGGATTTCCAATGTTGAAAAATCATTATGATTTTTGCGTTTCTTATTTTCTCCTCGATTTATTAGAACGAGGTGCATAGCATTTGGGAGTGAATAGGTAAAGAGGTCCCATTGTGAGTATTATTGAAGTAAGAGAAAGCATGACGATGGTGGTGGTGGGGGCATGATAGAATGTAGCAGATTGAAGTATAAGAATTAATGTAAGTAAAGGAATAGCTCAAGTTCCTTGATGATCCCATTAAGGTTAAGAGAGCACGTGTTGCTGGGTCTCCCTTTGTTCCCCATCGATTCTCAATTATGCCCGACTCTGACCTCGTTACTTGAAGTGCCTACGGACACTAAACACTCACCGTGTACTCCCATTTAGTCAAATGGAATTTAATTACTCCCCAGGACCACCTTATCCACTGTTTCAAAAACTATTCTGCCCGACCCCCACTGAAATCCATGCTCAAATTATGTATCACAACTGCCTCTCTTCCAATCATTTAAAAGTTAGCAAGACAAGTGATTACTAATATAATATCCGGACCAGTCTTGTGTGAACAACTCTCCTCAACAAATATCAAACTTCCATTTACACAGATGCTCATTTTAATTGAAGGCACATTCCACCATGCCACCTCCACCAAGGGACTCGGTGCGGCTCACCCAGCTTCTCTAATTATTCCCTTTTCAGCAAGATTCTCAGATTTAAAGGTAGAAACAGAGTTGGGGTGTTCCGTATGGGTGAGCAACAGGGCCTGAGTGTCACTGGAAGGGATGATTACCTTAATTGGCCCAGTCATGCTACCGAGTAAGAAGCCCGGGGGGTTTTAAATACGCATGGCACCTATGTAATTAGTTCAAGTGTCGATGTCGATATTCGGTCGGAAATACCTTGCAGACGTCAGTGGCAACAATAAGACCCAGGTGATGAAACCATTGGACGTAGGACTCTAGACGGGTCTTTTTGAGCTCCTTAGCCCCAAAGTCCGCTCCTTCCGCACAGCTTGGAGACTCTTTCAGAAAAGCCTGTGGACAAGATACAAGCAACTTTAAAAACATCCCATCAAAGAAGTTGGCTTGGATTTGTTTAGATTGGTTCGAGGGTTGGAATTGTTGGACACGGGACGTGGTCATGAGGAGAAGGGGGGGGGGTTTAACCTAGAATTGAAATTAGTTTGACTTTGTCTAGCAGTAAGAGCTTTTTCTAGAGGGTATTGAGGGGGAGGTGATGCAGGAAGGATTTGTAATTTAGTTAATCATTGGGCTGGTAAATTAGCTGGTGAGGATGTATTGAAGCGACTGGTGGACTTGGTTTTATGGAAAAGGTAGAGTTGGTTTTGAAATGAGAGTTGTGGGGATTCTCGTCACGAAAAGAATTCATTGAATTGCCCCCCTCACTTGGATGTATTCCTGAGCTCCGATGAAATAGAATCGCTCCAACTCGATGTGAGTTAATTGTTCGGCCAGGAGATTGGGATCGGGACAAATTGCCAGCACCGTCGGCTGGAAATATAAAATAGCCCACGTATATAGATCAAACAGAAACTAGCCAATTAATTAAATACCTTTTCATATGACCTGGCTGAGGGGAGTTGGACTGGCAATGATCAGTTTTATACTTTTGTCCCTAGCTTCTCATTATGTTTATGCATCCTGAACACGTCTCTCTCTCACAAGGGAGAATTTCCAATAAAATACCTACAACTCTAAGGCTAGAATTAGGATTTCTCAAAATTTATTTATAATTGTTTAGGGTGAACAAAGAGAGAATACACACATTTCATAAAGTCACCCATCTACAATTATGAATGTACTAATATGGCTAAGGGTTGGTACACATACAGGCCTGCCCATTTACATTGTCCTTTGTGTCAATAATAACTAAGCGTTAATTAGATTTATTTGTCCGTTGAAGAAAAAACTACTTAAAAAATTTATTTTATGATTAAAATATATGAAAACATATTTTGTGTGATTTTTAGCCTGGTCTTTTTTTGTGGTAACATAATACAGAATATAATGTTACTTCAAATTTGAAATCACAGATATCATATATCAATTAACAATGAAAAGCCAAGTCATCATCGAAATTAGATGTCAGACAGACTACTTTCTCTCATTACACATGCTACACTAAATATCATAGTTTTCTAATGCAATCACGATGTTGAAACTCATGATTCGGCATTTTTGAGTATTAATGTCCACTGCTATGCTCCGTAAATAGTACTGAAATAACTAACTACAAGCTAGTTATAATTAGTAATAAATTTTCACTGAACTGCTGCAAAACAAATCTGAACTCATTTTCGGTATGCATATTCACTGCTAAATATTTACGATTGGGGCATATTTACTGGAACACATTTACAGCAACCAGAAGAAAGCGGAAATCCAATAAAAAATTGTACAACTGTATCGAGTGGGTATCAACATTTTCAAAATAAATGCATTTACATTTTACTAATTTTCCTTAAACTGAACTCAACAAGACTACTCGCAGATTGTAAATACAATTTATAAACGTTTCCCCAGAGAATCCGTTAAAAACCTCAACATGATGTTTTATAAGCACCCCATCCCCTCCCCCAGAAACTCCGCAGTCCTCCAATTCCCTGATTTATGAAAACATTATTAGGTGACCGTCCCACATTTAACTCAATGATGGGCTACTAATAGCCCCTAAAACTATTCCAAATCCCTCGAGGACAGAATAACAATGTATCCCATCCTCCCCTCTCATCACCATAACGTCCAGACTGATACAAAAAAACCCAGGTCGATAGCACCAGGATTTATTTCATGTAATCTGAGAGGATAGTAATAGAGGTCAGAGCTAATATTTGGGAATGCCAGAAGGGATAGAAAAAGGCCGAGTAAGACAAGGAACTTTAAGATAACTTCCAGAGGCGTAACAGTCTGAGTTGCAACCTCTCTTTGCCCCTGTTTCCCCCCTTAGTAAGTCCCCTCAAGTTGCCCATTGGAGTAACAACGTGTAAGTGATGAGAGTAGGTGTACGGAGCTAGATTGATTTATTTGTATTCGCCGATGGTGAGATTAAAGAGATGAGTTGAGGTGGGGTCACGTCCAGCCAAATGGAAACCACAAAAAGACCTTCCTCGCCCTTTCAATCACTTGGAATCGAATTCGAAATCCTCTCACGATCTCCTCACATCTTACTATCCAAATTCCCCCTCTCTCTGTGGCTCTATCCTATTTAAACTTTAACTGCTAACATGTGAGAGTGTGGAAGAGGTGGTATCACTATCCCAAAATCTAAGGTTGTATTAACGCTCATTCAGTGCAGTGTGGGCAATGTGGGCATCTATAGGGGATCATATTATTAGCATGAATTTACTTGCACCTCACACCTCAACTTCAGTGATGAGAGCCCAACCAATAACTTGGTTGGAATCAGTTCCCTCCGTCAATCAAATCCACTTTAGGTCTTATCGATTTCCTCTTTGAAAATCAGATACATTCCTACCTGCTTGTTTTTTTACTAAAAATCCAAATCCCCCATAATCGCCAAATGGAATGAAGCTGCTACTAAAATATCAAACACGAAAATCCTAATGATTTTTCAGAATCCGAGGAGTAGCAACAAGTTATAATTGAGACTAAATTATTTCACTACAAAAATTATTAGGTTTCCTTTGAAACTAATAAAACAATGCAGGATATGCTTACATACCGTTGAAAACAACCTCCTCGTAAGGTTTTGATTTTAAAAGGATTATTCCAACATTCCAGAAGGAAACTATTCAACGGCCTTAGAATGACCCATGCAAGTTTTCCCGATTTCCTAAAAATGTGCGTTAGGATACGCCACCCTGTTCTTAAAATCATGATAACTTAAAATAAACAAAATGTCATGTAAACCTGAACCCCTGGCAAACGTATTATTTTCCACCTTATCCCAATTTAAAATCATGTTTAACCATGACACTTGTGTAATATCCTCCTTGGGAAATAAAGTTAACTTGCCCCGAGACACATACCAAGAAAAAAGGCCGGGATGGCTAAAGCTGACTTTCATTGATCCCTTCTCGCTTCTATTTTTTATTCATACATAAGCAAGCAAGTAAACCCGGGTCAAATGTTTTTTTGTCCCAGCTTGCTCATAGTGTTGGGATTCAGCAGACACTGTCTCTATGAACTATGACTGTCTAAATAGATTGAGGCATTATAGGAATTCTTCTCAGTATGGAAACTCGTTCTAGGACCATAAAGAGCTGAAATTTATGAACATAGACACCCGACTTGGTTCACACAAATCTCCGACTTAGTCCTTTGATCTTGTTGGGCCGAGAGAGAGGATTCAAATCGGGGAGCTCAGTCCATAAATCATCAACACCATTCCATTAGACTCACAAAGCCTTTATAATCTCATTTGACTACAATTTTGGAATTCGAATCATCCGTGCCCATATCCACTGTGGATGAATACAGGACGTAATATAGTTCAACTTATGCTATTTAATGCCCAAGCTGGATCAATAAATAAATCCACTTCCTCTCATGAATGTCATCATTTCCTCACTTGAACTACAAAGTAATAGATTCCTAGCAGCCAATCACCTTCCCTGGAAGTTGATACGATTTAATGTTTCCTTAATTTTAAATTCTTAAGCAGTTCGGAGCTTCCGGAACCGGGAAATACCCGGGTAGCACATTAAATAATAGCACATTACTTGCTTATATGTACTAGATTGATCGTGGAAACATGCAATTCGTTACTCGGACATATTTCCGTGTAATTTGAAAGCGAAAGAGTAGCTAGGTTTAAGGCTTGATCGTTTTTGAAATATACAGGTCAGGATTTTCGATGGAGGTGGGAAAAAATATTGCGTGTGGAAATAAATTGTGTGAGTGACTTTGGGAAATGGATAAATTATTTTGGTCATAAAAGTTTTTGGCGAGCTTTGTTATTTCCAAACTGATCGATTGCCATCAGTTTTATTTTATATCATGAGACTACGCCAACACATTTATCCATTTGAAAGCTAAAAAGCAAAACCATCTTGCTTTTCGAATTCAAATTTTGAGTATTTTTTCAGGTTCATCAGTTATTTCGAAACATTAGAGGAGTTGCGATATAGGGATTTCTGGCTTCTATATGTGATTGTAGCAATGCTCTTAATGTAGGAACAACCCAAAAATAACTGTATCATAACCTCTCTATTGGAATAATATCTTATGGAAATTATTTTAAAATCTTTTCGATTTAAAAAATACTGAAGAAACGTTGGGGATGTCGTGAAACTCTTAGAAAATGAGTTATCAGTTATTCAAATTTCAACCTTATAGGAATTTAAAACCATATCGGATACATTTCCATGCATAAAATGCACATCCAGCTCGGCCCCTCACCGATACCCACCGACACGACAAAAGTTGTTGAGGCTATATAGCTTCACCGAGACGGTGAAGACGTATCGATTGAACTCTGTAGACTTTTGGAGGAAACAAGGGGAAAATTTAACGGGTCAATAAAAACTAATTAGCTCTTCTAACCTAATAACCGCAGAGAATCTAATTAATCTATGTGTGTCAACATGGGATTTAACATGATATTCAAAATTGAGAAGCAAGGAGATCCTTTCACCAAATGGCATTCAATGTCTTAGAAACATAGTTAATTTAAAACTCAACTTGGAACTCCTAAATAAAGTTATTTCCTACAGAACTCTTAAAATGCACATTCTTTCACGATTTCATTCAGATTATTTTCATTATTCCTTTGTTGTGTAGAGAAATGAAGAAAGTGGGGGAAATTTTCGTTGTGCATTCTTTTAAATTAACCTTATCAGCCAAAATTAACTGATCATTTATTAGTTTAAAAAAAAAAAAAAAGTTTAAAATTCCTTACTGAGACTTCCTCCTAGGTAGGTGGCTGTTACGTCTCAAGGGACCTTAATCATTCATGCTCC
>JAQFYM010003160.1:0-19711 GCA_034694785.1 Agrenia bidenticulata | reverse complement strand
TTTTTAATTGCAAACCTGCATGTTTTTGAGCAAACAGATGGATTTTATTGTAGAGTGTTTGTACTTGGGTTTTTTTTTATGCACATATACATGCACAATGTTTCCGACTTTGGTCCAAACAAGTGTAGGAAAAAATTTTAAAGTGTTATTTGAAGAAAAAAAAAGTAGTTTATTTAGCAAATTTCGCATTAACAAAAAATTTTGCGCAAAAAAAAACACCTTTAACTCCTGGAGAAAAATCCCGAAATTCCCACGTACACAAAAAAACAGCTAATAACTTCCAAAAATTCATTTAAAAATGGCAACAACAAAAAGTTGTCGTTTTTTAAATTTAGAAAAAGTTAAAAAAAAAAAAAAATATATCTTGTATAAATTGCTAGTTTACGTAAAAAACTACAACTTTAATAGTTGCAAAATTACTTTTTCTTTGTAATATATTTTAAGTTCGATAATTTATGTTATTTTTTACAGACTTTTTACTTTTTGCCATGACGAAAATTTTCCGGATTTACTGCAAAAAGGCATTTTTTTTTGTATTCTTGCAGGAGTAAATAATAATATTGTCATGTTAGGTTAAAGATTTTTTATTTCACTTTGTTTTTGTTATTGTTTCAATATTTTTTTGATTCATTTTAAAAAAGTGATAATATGAACACGTCATAAAATGGTAATCTGCGGCATCTTTATTTAAAAATTTCTTTCAAATTTACAAAAAAAAATATTTTTTTGCATAAAATATTTAATTTGCCAATAATAGAAATTATTTTAAATATAAAAAAAAATATTTGTATAAATATTAAAATTGAAAAAAAATATTTTTTAAGTGCTCAATAAAATGAAACGACAAATTTTTTGTAAAAAAATAAAACTTTAACTCATTATATTGGTCTCTTTAAAAAAAGTTTTTTTTTATAGTAATATTTAACATAACAATTTCTCAAATGAATGCTGTATCATCGCTGTTGCAAATGCGATCTAAAAAGGAAACCCCGGTCTTAAAAGTATTTTCTTAATTATTTTCTTTTAGTTCTGCATAATTGTAAAACAATAAAATTTAGTGCATAAATACTTGGCCAACAAGACAGATATATAACACCCTAGCTATGGTCAGGTTCATTTAATTATAACAGATTTCTATTTACCGTACGTTTTTTTTTGGTATGTTATATTTTTTTTTTGGTCTAAGGTGTTATTAAAATGATTATATACTTTTTATAATTCTTAAATGCCTTTTTCGCAATAATTTTGTATATTTGAAAAAAATATTGTGCAGGAAAATTAATAGTAAATATAGATATTCTCCTAATTGTGTTTTTTTATATGATAAATAGAAAACATACAATGGAAAATATGCAAATAATTACATGTGTTCGTATTTGTGCCAATAGTTTGCAATTTTTTTTTTGTATTCATATGCAATTTTCGATGTCTTTTATAGCCATAAATCGCTAATTAGACACATATTGAACATCAAGTATAGGTTTTTTTGTAATTGTTGTTACCAAATAGATTTATGACAGTTTGTAAATTTGTGTTCTAATTTGCACTCACGCATTATTTCGTTTACTTAGGGGCTGCAATATATATGAAAATATGTAACTTATACATGTTGCGTTTGAATTAGTCTACAATAAAATGGTTTTGAATGTTGGGTGTTTTTTTTTTGTACAATAATTACGGACACCAAAAACAATATTACTTCCTGAATTTGATACTAAAAATAATACAAATACGCACTACATTTTATTTGCGGCATAATCTAAATTATGTGCTGGAGGCGTTTTTTTGTGATGCAAGGTTTTTTGACAGTGCCAGAAAGCAAAAAAATATCGTGTAAAAATTTTTATTGGAAATTAAGTTGGTTTGTGATGGTTCACTCAATAATAAATCGCATTTTTAGCCTACTTACTTAATGTTATTCTAGTTTAAAAATGTTATAAATGAACATTTAGATAAAATGAAAAGTTTACAATGCAAAAAAAAAAAAATCCCAAATTATGGCAGCTTTATTGTTACACTGTTGCAATATTTTTTTATAGTATGTGGTTTTTAATTGTTGTTGTATTTTTCTTTTTTATTTCAAGCTTTTAAATCTATACTAAATGCCTTTTTATATCGCATATGAAACTCTTTAGGATGCCCTAGACATTCGGTGTGTATAAATAGTTTTCTTTTTTTTTCAATGCATAGATACTTTGTATCCGTTTTTTTCCGTGTAGTACAAGGTAGATATTTTATATATTTGCGCTATCAGAACTTATTACAAAGGTTAAACAAGGCTGTAAGTTAATGCTTTTTTTGTGTAAAGTGTTATTGGCTATATTAATTAATAAAAGCATGTTTTTTTGTGGTTTTACATACTCAATTCGTGCATCTAATTTAGGAAACATCACGTGCAATACCAAATTAGGTTTCATTAAGTTTCTTTAAGACAATAACTTTCTGAATACTCTCTTCTTTTTTAATATAAAAAATTATATGATAGTTTTTTTTTGTGTGTCATATAATATCAAACATAAATTTACATGTATTAGCACATATATGCCAATGCTTATGTATTTTAAATTAAATTTTTCTTTTTTGCGCTTAGTCGTTGTTACATCTGTAAGCTATTATTTAATATTATGTTTTTCATTGTATTTGGTATTGTGTTTCTTTTATTATTTAAAAAAAAAAAAAAAACGTAAAAGTGTTTTTGTTATAGGGTTTTTTACATAGTTCGTTTTTTGGGTGTATTGCGTATGGTATTCATCTGCTATATGTATGACTTTTTTTAGTATCTATTGTCATATAATCGGCAACCATTTTTAACAAAAGGACTTTATGTTGTGTATTTTTTATTTGTCATGCTTAAGTCGTTTTTTTGCCGTTCAGTAAGTATTTTTTGTACAATTTTTTTCTTTTTTTTGTTCTCTCTTCTTTGAATAGTATAAGATATTTTTTGACGTATATTAGAAATAAAGAAGAACTTAAACCATAAAACTGAAAAAAACTGTATACAAATGATGTGGTAAACGAGCTTTTTGTAACTGATATTGCATACGTCCGATACAAATTATTTGTCAAAGTATATTTTTTTCATAAGCAAATTATAAGGCGATGTTCGTTTTACGGGATGTTTTAAATATACGACATCCCCCTAGGTTTTGTATAAAAAAGTTTAAAATAAAAGATGCTTACACTCTAAAAGCGGGTTACGCTTTATTTTTTTTTGTTACGGATCTGTATCTTTACAAACATTTTGCAAATAGTTTATAGGAAAAAGAAGAAATCCATTATGAAATACTTTTTTCATGCAAGACTTTTTTCAAGAAAAAAAGCATTTCCCTAATATAAAATACAGCAGTTAATGTACGAAACAAAGCAGTATAAAATACTGTACAGTACGTGTTTATTTGTCGCATATTATAAAACCAAATCACGAATGTTAATAAATATTAACTAGTAGAATAATACAAAAAGCCAAATCACATAAAAACCGAGCTTGTGTTATAAAACAGAAAAAAATGTGTTCTTTGCTAGCTCGTTGATAAAAAGTCGGAAAGGTTGGTTTTTCTTTTGATAACTAACCTATATCTGTTGTTCATAATTTTTGTACATGATAAAAAATATCTTTTTATATAGAAAACTAAAACATTAACTTATACCTGTAACGGCATGCCCGCGTGCCTCGGTCGTAGTCGATGCATAGACAGTGATTTTCTTGTTTTCTAAAAAAGCACATTTACTGGTCCTAGCGAATTTTTAATTATGAACTGCACTTGGTATAGTGCATTTATACAATCCGTACGTACTTGTACAGTTTTTGGTTTTTTGGGCAATATAAATTATAAAACTGTCAAATGACCTACACATGTAATTGTGGCCTATTATTGCATTACATGACGTTTTGTATGTGTATTCTGGGGCGGTTATTCTTTTACAGTAAAAAACACCCGTTTTTGTAAATGTTAAAATAGTCAATTTTTATATGCAACAGATATTGTATTTTAAGAATAAAAAAAAATTAACGGTGCCTTTTTTAAAAGAAATTGTTTGCATCTGCGCAATAAAAACATAAAAAAATAACTTTACTGCTAATATAAATTTTTTAAAAGGCAAGTCTAGCAGTTTTTAAACTTACAAAAAAATGGAACATCAGACAACGTTTAAAAATATTGATTTTATATGACCATCATAGTTAAATGCAAATTATTTAAAAGCAAGTGTTGAACGTAAAACCTCAATTAGGTGTAAATACTATTAGTCTAACTAGTTTTTTTTTATGTGGATATTCTATATGACTTTTAAGACATATAAAAAGCTCTTTATAAAAATTTCTTTTAAAAATCGACTAGTTGTAGGTGTTGTCAAAGCGATGCATGTACAAAATGGCATATAAAAACTTTTTTACAAGTCGCCTAAACTACAATTAGTTTGAATTTTTTGTTTACATGATTTTTTGCTTTTTATATCGTAAAAAAGGTTTTGTTGTAAATCGTGCCACATAAACAAAAATAAAAAAAAACAAAAGTGGAACATGCGCTGTATGCAGAAAATTATAAGTCAAAGCCCCAAAAAAAAATTAAATTGAATACTAAAGAGATAATAACTATAGCGCCTTTAAACGATAGTATAAGATTATAATATACTGCTTTCAACAACACTTTTTTGTAATGTTCTTTGCTTCCCTTTTCTTTTCATTGTTTTTTTTTTTTTTTGTCTTTTGTTTGCCTTTTTTGTCTTTTCTTTTATATTATTTTTATTTTGTTAATTTAAACAAAATTTTTACGGTTTTGCTGTAAGATTGCATGATCAATGCCTTTTTAAAGGGGCGACTGTATTTTTTTAGAAAAAAATAGACGTCCTCTCGTCGAAAAAAAAACGTGTACTTTAGGGACCCCATTGATTTTTTTACTATAAAAAGCCCCGAGTAAAACTCTATCAGTGTATATAAATATTTTAAAAACAAACTAGACAGTTTAAATGCGGCTTGCATCTAAAAGAGACAAACAAGTGCATGTTATAGAGATATAGGGTTGCTTCAAAAACAAATAAAAAGAATTATATTTAGAATTTGTGAACAATTTTTTAATAGGTATACAAAAAACATCATTCATGACGCAAATTTATGGCTTACTACCAAAAAACAAAAAATTTGTCAACGGCATGTAAAAAGACAACAATAGGCTTTCAAAAAGCATAAGCTAGACGTAAAATATTATAAGCAAGAGGGTTGCGATTGATACCCAAAAATTATAAATTATATCTTTTAGTCTAATATAAACTGTAAAAATCACAAAAAAAAGGCATGTCTGACAACTGAAATTTGCATATAATTATATAAAAACATTGTTTTTACAGCAGTCACAGTTATAAAAATTTTTACAGAGCCAAATATCTTTATTTCTTCTATTATTTTTTTAAATCTGTTACAAAAAAATTATTGTTAACGATAGTTCATTTTTTTGCATTAGGGATTTATTCAGGAAGATACACATACCGCACCTTTTGCAAAAAAAAATATTTTGCGCATCCGCACCGCCCTAAATTACATCGAGTTGCGTACGCGGTTTGCGACATTCTACTATGCTACAAACCTGCACTTAATGTATGAAGCACTACATTTATATGGAAAAACATTCTTTTGGCCATAAAAAGTTCAACAAATTAGACATCGGATCCACGCAGCAAAAAACAACTATCTCTGTATACTTTTGTGCCTGCTTTAGTACATATTTTTTAGTAGGGTAAATTATCCACGTATATTGGACGTAGAAAAAAGTATTTTTTACGATAATAAAACATATATATGAGTATAGAGCCAGCAAAATTAACAAACATATTTTTTTATTATGTTTATATAAACCTGTACAAAAACGCACTTTTTTTACATTTTTATTTTATAAAAGTGTATATTTGAGTCAAAAATAAAACAATAAGAAAAAAAAAAACACATTCAGATTTTATATCAAGTAAACGTATTGACGGGCAAAAAATGAAGTCTCAGTAAATTTAGTTATTTTTTTTTTTTTGTTGCCATATAATTCGTAATCAATGGTAATTCCAAATACCGATATGACAAAGAAGTTTATTTCCCTACAGAATTTATGAGCTAAATTTTAATATAAAAATTAAAACAAGTTTTAAAAACTTGCAGTTAATTTACAATGATTAGAGACGATAAACATATTATTTTTTTAAACACTATATTTTTTAAAATCTTATATTGAATAAACAATTTTATCTTTATTGTATTGTATTGCACTTTTTGTTTTTGGTGTCGTGTTTTTGTGCAACATGCGTTTTCAAGGTATGGAACATTTACATTTTTATCACTATCAAATACTGTTATTGTTATTTTTACTAGCAAAGTTGCTATATGCAGTTTTTCAAATTTAAAGATGCTTATTTGTATTCAAATCGTAGTTTAAATTGATTTTAAAACAAAGGAAAACGCATTTAACGTGCATTTTAAAACAGTGCATTGTAGTTTGTAGAATATCACTGTTTTGCGTTTCGTGTAAACATGCTTTAGTTAACATGTGTCTTTTCTTTTAGTGTTTTAATTAGTATTAAACATGAAATGTGTATAAAAAATCATTGTAAATATATGTATGTAGGCAGTGCGAATATGAATTTTTATTTTGCATACACATAACAACTAGGTTTAGTTTTGTTACAATATTTATATTACCTATATTTGTATTCAGCGCTTACTTTATAAACTTTTCGAACATGCTCGGCAGTTGATACACTCCAAAATATTAAGAATTGCAGTTCCGCAAGCAAAAACAACACGCAAAATACAGTATAGTGTTCTAACGAAAAGATATATGGTATTTTATAAGAATACTATTAAACAATCCCAAAATAGTGTAAATGTAAGATCTTATGGTTATTACGGTACAGGTATCATATTCTCCGTCCGCGACCTACTAACTGAATATGCCTTAACTGCTGTTTTTTACATGTATGATGAATCTTCATGAGTTTCGGGGAATTATCGGGGATTTGCATTAATAGTATATCGATCTGTTGCAAAATTAATAACTTTTCCCAGTCAAAGCAGAAAGACATGTTTTTATTTCAAAGATACAAAAAGAATTTTTTTTTGTATATTTTGTAAAATTTTAATGCATAAAGTAAGGTTCTTTTTTTATGTTAAAGTTTTCATTATTTAATTAGTAAGAATTTTAATAAAATTTTGGCGGGATTTATGACGTAAAAAAAATATTAATGGCGAAATTTTCTAAAGAAAAAAATATAATAAACCCACTTAGTAAACAAACATAAAATACAATTATACATAATTTTAGCAAAAAAGTACCCCATATTTATATTTTGTCTTTAATAGAATATCATTATTAAAGTAATTGTTTTGGAGTGAATTTGACTACGAAAACTAAAAAAAAAATCATTTGTAGCAGAAATAATATATATGTTAAAAAAGCATAAACATTAAAACTTCTCAAATTAAATGTTATGTATATATGATGGATTTGCTGGTGCGATAGGTGCAGATGTTGAGCTCATATTTTTTATATATTTTTTATAAGATAAAATGTATGGGAGCAACTTCTACAAATTATATTTTCTAATAAAAAGCGGTTGCAATTTTCAGTCGCGCAAATGTATTCAAAAACCAAATTCGATAATTCAAATAACATCTTGTATAAATGTTAAAGGGTTAATTTCGATGTTATTTTGTACAGTGGTATTTATTTTGCCTTTGACATCTTTCATACATTTGCAACAGACAAAAACGATCTTCATATATTACAAAGTTTTTTAATGTCTATGAGGATTCTTAGTTTTTACACACTATTTTTTTGAAAAGTGGAGCTGGGCCGGACCCGGTTCTCGGCACTAATTTACCGTTTTGCTGACCGGTTCGGCTCGGAAAATATTTAGCAAAGTCTGGGCTTGTATAGAAAGCCGGTAAACCTGGCAGAATCCGGGTCCGACATATATTGTTTATTAGAATGACACTGCAACCTTGCACAAATATACAATGCTGTTTTTTCTGTACCCGTACTATACCCTGTCTTTTTGAAAAAGTTACCTACAGGTAATATTACTTGCTTGTGTTATATAAAAGATGCTTGGGTCATGTCATTTGCAAGAGCATAGGTCCATAAAAAACAAGTGAAAATTACGAAGCGCAGATAAACGACTATGTCTTAAGTTAGCATCTTTTCTATTTTATTTACCAATATTCTTTTGCCAGTTAGAAAGCAAAAATTTGCTATTAGGGCAGTTGATTGTAATTTTTTTTTATCCGTGTGCTACAAATAAAACATAAAGGTATATATATATGGCTGTATTATATTAAGCGACAGATAATAGTAAAAGTCGTATTTTTTTGCAGAATCATATATAAAAACTACACAGAATGTAGTAAATTCAACAAAGACAAATCTTTATACTGTTTGTTTTTTTTTTGTGCGTAAAAAATAGGCATTTTCTTTGTTATTATCGTAAATTGCATTAGTGAGACACAGTGGCGTACCTAGGGGGGCAGGGGGGGGGCTGGAAAAAAAAAGTTGCGCCATAATTTAAGGGGGGTCTTTTTTTGTGCAGAGATTTTTTTGAAAAAAAAATCTGAAACAAAAAAATAAAAAACTAGAAATTTTCCAAAAAAAATTTTATGGATTTTTCACGTCATAAATCGTGTTTTTAATTCTTATTTTTTGAAAAACACTGACTAGCCCTGGGCTGAAAAATTTTCTGGGTATGCCACTGGTGAGACATAATGCGCAACTCATACCATTTTAATTATAACAAAACATTGTAAATGGGGACTTTTCGAAAAAGGAAACTGCTTTTTTCACATTTTTTTTCTTTGCTTTTTTATGTATTTTGTATAGTATAAATAGACCTTGATGCAGTATTTTGACAATGTGTTGCGCTAAAGAACAACCAACACTTTTTACGAAATTTAAGTTTTATCTTTTATAAACTTACCTACTAAAAGGTGATAACTAACGTGTTAAAAAAGCCAAAGATTGTCAATATCTCGCTACTAGTTTTATATTAAAATTTTCGAACATCGCCTAATAGAGACTTTATAATAAAAAAAAAAAAGGGTCTTGCTGTATGAAAAACAACATCTCAAAGCGCTTTGTTTTACTGGGAATTTTTTAATAGACTAGTCTGTATGCTAAAAATTATACGATGGTTGCTATTTTTTAGGTATTCTGATGTTTTTCATGGGTACATAAAGAGATAATTTTTTTTAATAGCTATAGCAAACACTGAAATTCAAAAGAAAAAAATAAGGTAAATTTATTTTTATAGAATTTTCTTTACTAAGTTCACAAAGCTTACATACAAAGAAACAATGTAAACACACTCAAAACATGTTTTTTGACATAAACATACATAAAAATATTGTTTTTAGAATCTATGTTACTTATACCTTCTTTTTTGTAAAAATTCATATGCATACACTAAAACATAAAAAGAAAACAAAAACGACCAGACTCCGAATTTTCCGCTTGGACTTTGATTTTCGGCCGGTTTGTCCAAGTAAAACGTAAAAGCGAGGTTTAAGTTTTTTCAGGTCGGGTTTGGCCGGATTTAAGTACCAAAAATCGAGACCACTACCGGGACCGTTATGAGCCTAAAAAATAGTATAACGAACGTATTTGATTACTTTTTTGTTTACCATGGAGAAGCTAAGAAAAATATTAATACAGGCCTAGATTAGTATTTAAAAACAAAGTACACTTTTGTAGAAATTATAAAAAAAGGTAACATCAAACCAATTTCATACAATATTATGCAATGAAAAAAGCAAATGACTTCAGCTGGTATATTATCTAACTGATGCAGTTTTCTTACGCGTGTTTACAAAAAACTAATATTTTTCTATATTAAAGCAGAGAAAGCTGCATTATAGCGTAGTAAAGGTTTGATACTTAATAGCAAATATGTCAAAGTAAATGGAAAAGAATATGTTTTCTTTTGTAAAACCATTGTTGTATTTTTGTAAAAAAATGTAATAACATGTCTAATTACAGTTATTAAACATGTCTACACCAGCGTTACCAGATCTGGTGATTTATCATCAGAATATATTTTTCTGGTGTTTAAGAGTCAGAATTGCTGGTGATAACAATATGGTGATTTTTCATTTTTCAGGTGTTTTCAAACTAATAAATAAAAAAATAAAAAAGATATTTCAATTGAAAGCAGTTTCTCTAGAATTTTTTTAAAGGTTACGTAAGAAATAACTAGGTTCTTGTAGATGACATTATTATACAAGTATTGTATAAATTGTCAAGTTTATTGTGGAAGAAAAAACAAAAAAAAACCCCTTATTTTTATGCAATTAACTTACTTTCAATTCTTTTTTAACATATAAAAAGAAAAATACAGTAAACATATACAGGAATATATAGCAACTTTTTAATTGTTTAATCATGATTACAAATAAAAAAAATTGTAAACCAAATAAATAAAAATTTTTTTAGATACCGGCTTTTTTTGCAATGCCATCTTAAAAAAAGCAATTTGCTTTTGTACGGCAAAATATATCAGTTGCCAAATATCCCTAAAATTGTAACAACAACTTTAATAACTCTAAGCTAAAAACAAACTAATTTTTTTTTTCTATGAAACAGTTTAAAACATGTATTATGGAATCTTGCAAATATGAAAATAACTACTAATTCACCTATGTATCAGTTTGCACACACTGCCTTTTTATATACCTTTTCATTTACAAAACAAAAAAAAAAAATTATTTAGAAATCTAGGTATTAGTACAACCTGCGCGTTTCTTGTATCTAGTTCCAATCTAGTGCACTTTAAACAAAATTCTGTGTCTATTTAAAAAAAAATCTGGTAACCCTTATCTACACGTTAAAAAATTATAAATAAAAAAGAAACAATTCGTTCGGGTGTACATTCTAACATAAAAGGTACAGGCATTACATACAATTTATATTTTGTACTGCTTATAGAACCAATACGTTTAGATTTTTATGGACTTTATTCTTAACCAAAACCTATTATTGGCAAATTTTTTTATGATAATAGCAAACATAGTTACTTTGCTACTAATCCTTTTAAAATCGTATTTACTACGTACATTATACAACGAGATAAAAAAACTTATACAAAAGGTATGCACATTTACTATAAGTTTTTGTTAGAAGTGCGCATTGGGTTGTTATTTTGTTATTACGAATTTCTACGAACAAAAAAATTGAATTTTTTAAGAAAAATAGAAAGTATGTATTCACAAAAAAAAAATGACTTTTAAGAGCGTATAAGCTAGTTATATGTAGGTCAATATACAAATCATATTACAGGTTCTTTTTGCCCCACATGTGGTTACTTTTTAGTTTGCGTTTTGCTTTTTTAAGTTGAATCACTTGCGCCAAATAGTAAAAAAAACCTTTTTTAAAATCTACACAACCTAGACTCACAATTATTTTTATTGTGTATGCTGAATATTTTGAATTAGGAAAGACTGTATTAAGTTTTTGTTTTACACAAGTCTTATCATAAAAAAATACAAATTTACAATACTTGTCGCTTCTTTGATTTCTACAAATCTAAAAAACAATACATGTACAATATAAGCCATAATATATAGAAAAAAACAAGTATTCTGCTTCTTAATGCAAAATACCAATCTGCGCAAGAAACCCAAAAAATAATTATTATCATGCGTGCACAATAAACTTATTGAGTTGTTGGGATTTGGAAAACCATGAAAAACAACTCTAAACTTCACCCTAATTTATTAGTTTTACAAAAAACAACAAAAAACTAGTTTAAAAGCCAATTTACAAAGTCGGTTGACAGTTTTTGCTATCTATTCTATTCATTTGAATATATAAAGTATTATATATTAAAAAGTAGCAAGTTGCAGTAAAATCTTATACCCGATTACTGAAAAACTATTAACTTTATTTACTTGATACGTCAGTGTAAAATGCTTGTTTGTTTTTACGAAAGCAATATGTTTTATTGAATAGGTATAAATGTCGTAAAAACATGAAAAAATTATAAGTGTGGCTAACATTGCACCATTGTTTTGTAGCAAAACACAATAAAAACACAATTCAACAGTTTGTGAAAGTTTCATTTTATCATAAGACAGAATATAACAAATTTATCAGAGGTGTTCGTGATCGATGCAAACCCCATCCTTTAGATTTTATCTATAAGAAACTATATCGTATAGTGCAGTAAAAACAAAGCAAAAAAAAGGTTACATGTGCTGAAAACTTATGAAGGTGCAAACATGTATTTAGAGTAATTTTATTTCGTTCGCTCGTTCCCGAAAGCGAGACGACAAATATGCATATTTTGCGATGGCTGGTTCTCTTGCGCGTATATTTACTTGGCATTTAAATACCCCCTGGTACGATGTATATGATAAAATAAAAGTTTTTTGAAACAATCCTTTGCATTTCTTTAATACAGATTTTAGATTATTTGCATTTTCTAGTATTAAAATATTTGCATAAAAAAAATATAAAAAAGAAAATTGTAAAACTAGACCAGACTTTAATTATACATACAGAAAAACAGTGTTACAGCATACGAAACCCGATGATGCAGTAAAGACCATTTTGTAATGCTATAAAATATTTGTACTTTTTTTTGTTTTTTTTATCATAAAAGTCAAAATGTAACGCTTTAAAATGCATAAAAAGATAGCTTGTCAGTTTAATCTGTTACAAAGACATTTCTATTTAATACAAGACTTTCCTTATTTTTTTTGGATTTTTCTTAACATTAAACAAAGGCTAATTTGAACGCCTGTATCTTAGAGATTTTAAAAAGAATAATTAGTAATTTTCCTGGAGATGTATCATAAAAAACACTTTACTTTTTGGTACATTTCTTTTTTGTTATATTTTGGCGTAATTACAGATAGAGGTTTTTTATAGTTTTTGTTAATGCTTATGCAATTTTTGGGCCAGTAATTGTTTTTTGGTACGTTTTTAATGCATTTTTTTGCGAGCCATCGTTTTTTTTATATGCATACTCTCTATTTTTGCTGCTATGTAATTCAGTGCTGTGCAAAGAGGGTGCGTGTGTATTTTATAAAGCGCAAACGCACTGCAACGCACCACAAATATGCGGTGAAAACCGGAGCTATGTTGCATTTTTTTTTGTGTGTGCGTTTTTTCTACATTAAGTCAACCTTTTGAAATTTTGTTAGCATTTATAAGGCGCTTTAAAAATTTTTTATGCCAAAAAAAAATTTAATATATATAACTGAAGGTAATAGCAAATCTGTGCATGATCAAGAATAGCAAAATGCGTAAGGGCAAATAAGTAAGTTGCACATGCTTAATGTAAATTGGTAGTTAACTTTTAAATAATGGGTTTTAAGAGTACGACCATGAATAATTATAGCCAAAAAAACGTTTTATAACATTTTGTCGGACGAAACAACTGTAAAACAGTTACTGCATATGGATCAATATACAAAAATTATCTATAATGAAAAAAAAAGCAAATTATAATATTGTTAGTACAGTTGGTTTTTGCAATTAGAATTTTAATCATATTCGATATGTAGCGCAAAAGTTCGATATATATAATTGTTATATAATTTTTTTTGTATAGGTGTAAGTTAACTATACTTTATACAGTGGTGACCTTTGGCCCTCATAAGATGCAAAAAGATACAAGTTTATGTACTAACGTTGTTTTAACATCCATTGTAATAGAATTTTTTTGCAGCACATTTATGCTTTTATTTGTGTCTGCAGGTTATCAAAAACTGCGAAAAACTCTTGCAAAGACATTTTAGCTTTTTCTTGAAACACAATCTTATAAAAAATTTTTCTACTGCAAAAAGCTCAAAATCTGCGAGTAACGGAGAAATTTAAAAAATTTGCAAATATCAGTGTACAAGTTGTTGATGCTTTGCGGGTACGAGCCTTCCTTTGCGTAGACAAGATGATATTCGGCTTTCAAAAAAAAAAAAAAAAATATATTTGGTATACATAAGTCTTCGTATATTTTTTTTTAGTTATTGCTTTGTAAAAACTATGTTGCTAAAGAAGTTTTGTAATTTTTCATTATGTTTTTTGGCTTTTTTGTGTGTGTATTTTTAATAAATTTTTGGCCTTTGTTAGTTAAAATACTATACTTGCACAGGTTTAAAATTAGTTGTTGTATTTATGTAGAGTGCACATTTGTGTGATTTTTTTATCTGCTGTTTACATGAATAAAAATTTTTCTTATTGGGATTGTATATGTAAAATATTTTTTTGTCAATTATTAACACAACTGAGTACAGAGTACTAACTGTATCGTTACGCAGATAATCAACTGAGCAAAGTGTTAGTTTGTAGTATCTTTTTACTGCTAAAATCATTCTTTTTATTTTCATAAAATGAATTTTTGATAATGAAAATGTCTTTAATAGCGCGTTTTCAATTTTTTCTAATTTTGGTACACCATATCGTAAAAAAAACAAATTCCGAAAGCCAGCAGTACAGCGCAAGCATATTAATATGTTCGTAACACTTAAAGATACTTTTTAGTGCAAAGTAATATTTATTGTTATGTTTACTGGCAAGATCTCTAGGTATGGAACCCAAGAGACCAATAAGCGCCGTTTTTCATTTACCGATGTTCATCTATCAACAAAAAAAAGTCTAATAGGCAGCTACGTTTTCAGCGGATTACGCGATTTTGACAGATTAATGTGTTGTCTTTGTATTCCAAGCCTAAACAAAAAAATAAATTTGGCAGTTTGAACTTTCTATTATAAAGATACAAAAAAAATAAAAGGCAGCATAAAAAAAAAAAAATTTTATTACTACAGAGGGCATTATGAGTTAAAATAGCTGCATTAAATCGCGTTTTTTGCTTGCTATTCATATTTTTCTTATAAACTCTACTATAAAAAATACTATATCTTCGAACTTATGTATAAAAGGCTGTAAGGTGCAACTATAGTACAAACAACGCACCGCAAAAGTATAAAACACCGTACTTTGAATTTGTTTACATGATGTAGTCAATAAGCATTGTAGAAACGGCCATACTGCTTAAACTAAATACCGTATGCATTTTGGCAACATAATGTTATTTTTTGTGGCATTAAAGAAACATAAAGAATACAAATTTTTACGCACAAAAAACACAAATCAACAATTTGCAGCAAACTGTTATGCATGGGGACGAAAAGGTGTGTTTTCGGTGATTTTACTTTTGTTTACTATATTGATGGTGTTACGAAAAAGAAAACACTAGGTAAAAAAGCTTATGGCGATAAAAGCTTTTCATAATTTTATTCAAAAAAATCAGTGGTCTTATACATTTTAATTAATGGGTTTTTACAGTTTTACATGAGATTCGGGTTTTTAAACACAAAAAAACGTTCCAAATTAGACCTTAATCCCGTATCTAAAATTCTGCATGCGCCAAGGTCCCCAGTAAGTAATATAATTTGCTACTTATAAAACTATGTATAGAGTAATTACAGTTTTTACTTGGTTACTAGAAAAAGTAAATAAACGCACCATTTCTCGTAAAAAAAAACTGAACTGTAATTAATACGTAATTAAAATTGCTTTTAACTAACGCAACTTTTTTAAAAAAAGTTTTTTTGATTTAATCTATGTTTAATTTGGGAATCCGCAATTTCCAATGCAGATCCAGGTTAAATTTTTTACTTTTTCACTTTATCTTATTTTCAATAATTTTGCATTAAATGATGCTTTCACATTTTTGCTTTTTACAAACATAAAGAATATGTGCGCAACCTATTCACCAAAAAAAAAAAAAAAAAATTGCAAGTACATGATGCATCTTTGAATAATCACATAATTTTTTATACTATTCAATATAGTTATTTTATACTATTTTTTGCATTTCTCGCAAGTTTTATCATTTTTTCGGGCTAAAAGGATTTGCAAGTTCTGCTGGAATTTTATCAATTTTTTCTACATATGAATTTACACTTTTTAACAATTACAAAACAGCGTCTTCTCGTAGTTATATAATATCTTTTTACGTTGTATCAATCATTTAATGTTTGTAATAACCAATTTTTTTTTTTTGTGCGGAGCCTCAAATATTTTTCTTTGTTAAATGATAAAAAAATTACACAAATATTTTCTAATAAAATCCCGTGTATCATTTACAGTATATCATAATAGAATCAACCTATAGCCTCTTGTTACATACTTTAAGAGAGTCGTTCATACTACGACTGCAGACTTGCATCCCTCATACCATAAATTTTTTGTTTTCAAAATTTCAGACATAAAGTTTATCAATATTTTAATCGTACTTGATATAATTGCTGTATTTACTTTGTAATAGAAGTGTTTTGGCCATTTAAATTTTCCAAATAAGAGGATAGTTGCTTAAATTTTATATTTGGGTATTACCCGTTTTATATTTTAGTCGAGTATTTTCATATATTTTTGGTTTTTGTTTTGTCGCTATCGTTTTAAAAGAATCTTTTTTTTATACATCGTATTTTGATTGGCTAATGATGATCTGGCTGTAGCTGCATCAACATAAATAAAACTGTAAGTTTAAAACTCTAGTTCATTTTATTCTATACCAAGACAATTGATAATAGCACCATTATTATCTACATAAAAATTCAGTAGCATTACTGCTGAAGCTAGATTATTACTTGTCGTGCGTCAGTACAACGAAAAACAGCAATAAAGGAAGTTTTTGAAAGGTACTTTTGCGTGCCGTCTATAAATAGTACAGTTCGTTTTGATTCGCATTGTAGTATATGTATTTATAAAATTACCAAACGACGTAGAGATTAAAAAAGTGAACTAAAAAGTAATTCGTATTTTTTATGTATACATTCCCGCGACAAATCTTCTTTTCTGCTAGATACGATCACATTTTTTACTTTGCTCTAATAATAGGAATTTAGTACTTTTTTTCGTATTGTATCCACTTCAATTCGTTCCTTTGTAGTTTCAGTTGGCACAAAAAAACAGGGTTAGTATGCCTCATATTTTACAGTGAAATTGTTTTTTTTGCTATTTGATATATGTCATAGATAGTTTGCACATTTATAATGTTTATTCTTATCAATAATATTGTAGATGTTTTTATAGTTATTTTTAATTTTATGTTATTTAAAGACGCATTACATCAAACTTTTTTATATATGCGAACCATAAAAAGACGTCTTGTATACCGGTTTTCTATTGTGTATGATAGATTTTTGTTCGGATATTGCGTATTCTAAAAATATCATATATTTACTACATATAGTTGTACTCCTTATCTATACCAGGGCTTCTCAACCGGATTCGAAACGAGCCTTGTGCTTTTTTATACACTTTATAAAGAGCGTATTAACACTAATCCGTAAAAAGTATGGTAAAAGATGACAGACTGCTATAAGTTTTGTACAAAAAAAATAGATTTAGAGTAATTCGATCGGAATTAGAATAACTCATAGCAAGAAAATGGACAACTGGTCTAAAACATAAAAGCGATACTCATCTTTCATCTTCGAAATTTAATCACAATTCTATTCACTACATATGAATAAAGTTAATTTGTATTTACAGCAATAAAAGAAATGTGATGGGACTGCTGTAATAATTTGCAAATATCTCAGAACAGTTATTACATTAAAGAGATGTTTAACAATTAATACAATGAAAAACACGCTCGAAAATAACAAAAATTGGCCAGCAATAATTTATTAAAGTTTTTTGTGTTTAAACGTAAACATTTTTTTTATGTAGTACATTTTTTCTTTATATTTTAATTAGTGTATTTCTTAGGCCCGGATCATTTTACAGATTTGAGAATTACTAGTCGTCAAGACTTTTCAAAATATTTTAAAATCATTTAAACATAATATCTTCATAGTTATAAAGTAAAAATAAAATGATTCACGCTTGTGAAATTATATTTAAATTTGCAGTTGTAGCATTATAAAGAAAAGTATTTCTTAAATTTTTGGCAAGCTTATTTAGCGGGATAGATAGATCTGGTTTGCATTGTACAAGCCTGTTTCACAAGCTTGCTTATAGTAAAGAGTCTACATTTTCTAACATGATTTCTATATAAACTCTAGATTCGACTTTATTAATTACCAATACCAATTTCTTTTTTTTTATAGCAGGATATAATCCTTTTTTATTTGATTTTTTCTAGGTAAATTTGATTCTTTTTTAATTAGGGCTTAAAAATAGAAAATGTTGAGAATATCGGATCTGCATCGTCATACACTGTATTATTTCAGTTCTTTGACACAAACCGATCCATATATCATTTGTCTTTGTATACTTATTGAATGATTGCGTTATGTGTTTTAAAAAATATTCTCTAGTACTAGTGAATATCGGTCCAAGGCTTTGTTGCTTATTTTAATTTTGCCTTATTTTTGGACATGCCTGACTATGGTATTGGGCGCAAAAAATGATTCGTTCATATAAAAAACACAGTAGAGGCATAACATTTTTTCTTGGTCACTGAATGAATTGCATGGCATATTTCGTTAATTTTTGGTTCAGAAGTATATTACATCAGTTATAGAATGCGTGTTTATTCCCATATATAGTGTTTGCACGGTAACTGACCGGTCCCTAACTAACCGGCTAAAAACCGGTTACTAAATTGTAATTTTTGCAAGGTAACCGTTACTTGCAGGTTGCGACTAAATATAAAAAATACAAATACAAATGAAAACACGACTACTTTTTCTTTGATTTTGTCATTATATGAGATTTTATTGATCTTGTACTGAAAACATATGTTGTTGTTACTATTTATAATATTTGCTCAATATTTATATTGTGTAAGTCGTAATCTACAAAAAAATGAAAGTTAAGTTTGTAAAAACAGCAATTAACAAAAGATCGCATGACAATACATAATGTAACTTGATTTTTATATAAAAGTATCAGTTGAGTTTATCTTAAAATACATTCTTCAATACTAGCCAATTACAATATTTGTTTATTTGTTGTTTTCGCGACTGGTTTTATTTACTTTTATGTATTTAATTGTTTTTGCAAGTTCAAAAAAACAAATATCTTACTGATCGTGGCTCGCGCATTGTCTCTTTTTCGTCTTTCCTCTCCTTGTTAAAAGATGTGTTACATATGTGAAAAAAATTATAGTAAAAATATATGTAATACGAACATAAAAACTGGTTTTTTATGTGTGTTTATAAAACTTAAAAAAAAAAGAACTGGAAATTTTTGTATGAAAGAAAACAGCGAAGTACTAAAGCTTAATTGAAAGACAGCATCTACAATTTAATGTGGTGTTTCACTTTTATACCGAAAGAATTAAAAGACTTTTTATATTTGTAATAAGCTATCCTACAGTATTTTTTTGTTATTATCATTTATTTACGCTTTTTAGTGTACGTAAAATGACCAAATCAACAGAAATAGACGTTAGCAAATATTTATAGCAGAAGAAAGTTAATACATACAGGTTTTGTTGTTACCTCGCCTTTTTTGTCTGAAATTAATGATAAGTAACCGCTTACCGGTTACCTAACCGCTCATAACGGTAGTAACCAGGTCATTTTATATGTAACCGGTTACAGACATACACTAATTCTGCATCATTTTTTGCCATATATTTTTTATAAACTAACATTTCAACGTTTTCTTGAATAAAACTATTTATCAAATCATCCGCTATAATTTCAGAACAGGAAAATACTCTCTCTGACGAACACTACTTTCTTGTAGACCCAAATACCGTCTTACTAAAATAATCAAGCAAGAAAATT
>JAQFYM010003159.1:0-19713 GCA_034694785.1 Agrenia bidenticulata | reverse complement strand
CCCCCCCCCCCCTTCCTACGCCACTGGTCTAGTCCGGCGCATGCAATAACCGGACAGTGCAAGTCTCTAGTTCTAAGCCAGGCATTTGTATGCCTGGTTTTTTTGCAGCCCTTATTACAGTTAAGAGCAGGGATCTGTACTTTTTACATGGTTAATATTTTTTTGTTCAAGTTTTCGGTCTTTGCTCTAAATTCGTGTAAAATATAATTATATATAATTTTACATTTAGAATTTTGCATTCGGATTCTTTAAATATAAAACAAACTGTTTAACAACAACAAGCTAAATTATGTTTTTAATATTGTATTTATTTTTAAGGTTAATTAGTTTATTACCACAATTTCAGACTAAAATGCTTATATACCCATCTTTTTTCTAATATGTAGTTTATTACCCCATAAATTTACACGAATATGGATTCAGAGGAAATATGGAAACAGACGCCAGAAAGGGCAGAAAAAATTTACGATTTTCCAGCTAAAAAGAACTTTTCTTGTATCATGGAGCAACAGAGTAACAATACTATATACAGAGAACACTATGATTATTATGCAACGATAGACAATGAAATACTGTAGATTATTAACATGTGATTGGAGAATAAATACCAGAAAAAATACGTTGACTTAACAAATATAAAAGGAGAAAATTGAATACTAAATTAAACATGATGAAAGCGACGCAAAGTAGAAAAACATGTGAGAAAAGCATAAATTATATCGTATAAAAAATATATAATAATAGAGAATATGTAAAAAAAGGTGTATAACCTATAAAAACAAAAATAGAGCAATGGGAACAAATGAGCTATAGATCATTATAAATTATTTGACATATAAGAACTAAGAATATAAATATGAAATTGTTTTTGTCATAAAATAAGATTTTAGAGTAAAAAGTACAAGTATAAAAACAAATCGAAATTAGGACTGAAGAACAAAATTAAATTAAACTTAGATTAACAAGTCAACAATAAATATTATACAAATTCTTACTTTATAATTTTCCTTGCTACCTTTTATCCTCTTAACTTTAAGTCTTCTTCCTTTTCGAAGTATTTTCGGTGCCTGTAATTTTTTAGAACTTAGATCTTTAAAAATAACTGGTTTTATATAAGTTAAATATCCGGAAATGAATGATGGTAAGCTGTAGTATTTTGCAATCAAATGGTCATATTTTTCGGTACAAGAGCTGTATCAAGCTATTTGATGTCAACACAGAAACAATACATATTGCTTAAACAAACACGAACATGTCTGCTCGTGTATATCGACCAAAAAATTATCATCAACAACATACAAAGACCTATTTGATTGAACTTTTTTGCAATCCCGAGATAAACGGTTATACTCTATCATATATTTATCATTTTTTGGTGTATAAATACATGAAAATTTATCCCCTAATTTCGATCTCTTTTAAACAGTATTCATTGTGTAGCAGTGAAGACTCTACATCAATTGCAGTAATTACACAACTCACAATAACCTTAGAACGCTGTTGATGGCCTCAGCAAGGTTCGATGTGTTCTTAAAATAGTTATCAAAATTAAATTTTGAATATGCCCATTGTGTGCAATCTGTTTTGATTAAATAAACATATAATGATTCCTTTTTTTCTAAAAATATTTGCATTGTATTATCATACACATTGGTTTTCTAAGGTCTTGCAGCTGTATAAACGAGGTCATGAAGTGTTTCATATGCATACTTGAGAGCAATATAGGCTATAAAATTGCGAAAGCATATAATACTATTACACTCTGATAACACATTTTATATATTTTATTGTAAACCTGGCGTTCTTTCGCTCAGTATTAAATATTCTTTATTAGTTTTTTTTAAAGTTCGTTCTAGAAAGGAAAGAAATTGTTCCAGTTTGCAGTATTTTCACCTGTAACGATACTGTACTTAAGTAATACCAGTTGATACCTCGCATCTTGACCAACCGCGGTCAACAAGGGCATCAAAGTTTTTTTTGACAAAAAAGTTCCGTCTAGATATATTAACTTTTCTTTATGTTTAAGAAATACTATTGAAGATGCCCAGGATATTAAACGTGATATAAAATGCTAATCGGAGGAAACTTCAAGTTCAAAAAAATCCTTATTTTCCTTATATGCATTTTCATAACAGCATTAAAGTACTTAAAGCCCTCGTCTTTTTCACCAGCCTCATTAGTTGATTTTTTTACAGCCGTGAAAGCAGATAAAGCCGAAATTTTCGTCCCACAATGCGTTTTACTCAATTTTTAAACATCTCTAGGTCTATGTTTTCTTTTATCAGGGAGCTTGAAATTAAATATTTGGTCGTACTTTTCGACTTATTTTTACCTTATCTTTTGAGTTAATTGCAATTATAAGTCATATTGTATTTATTTACTTTACGACATCGTAGTTTCTTTTGATTTCTACGTCTGGCAGTAAAGCTGCACGTACAAACTGTGCATTTTAACCAATATCTATCTTTGTCTTTTTATCCACTAAAATTTCTTCATTTCTTTCAAATGATCTTATATATAGAACCTTATTAAATGCATTCAAAGTGTCAAAAGTATAGTCTACTTTTAAGTTAATGCTTTGTGTTGTTCTCTCTGGCGTCTGTTTCCATATTTCCTCTGAATCCATATTCGTGCAACTTTATGGGGTAATAAACTAATGATTAGGAAAAAGAAGGGTATTAAAGCTTTTACGGCCTAAAATGAGGTAATATACTAATTACCCCTTATTTTTATTAAATAAAATTATATAAAAAAAATAATACTAAATAGGGGTATTTTAGTGTATGCCCTCTCAAATTCATAAATTAATTCTATACCCTCCATTTTGGTAATTTTTACATGTTTGCCCGCGTAAGGATCAAAACGAAAAAAATCAATTACAAAAACATGTAGAGGTTTGTGAATTCAAATTTTGGGCGTTCCGAGGGAAATAAATTAATTATTGAAAAATCGAGGGCATTAAATTATTTTTTTAATTTTCAAGGGAATTATAATAATTATCCTATAAAACAAACATATAAGTGATATATTTAAACGGTTTCCATGTGTTGTATTTACTACACAGAAGCTCTGGATGTTTTTTAATAATCCTTAAATGTCAAAAAAAACAGTTTTAAAAAGAACATCTGTAATCTTTCTAAGTCTTTTAAACATCTTTCACTATGTATTGCAAAGATTAGGGGAACGACGTGTAAAACACTTTTTTAGGATCCCATCCCTGATCCCGGTATCCGCATTTTCACTTATAATTAATCAGTACTGGATTTTCCAAGGAATAATGGAATAACAATAAACGACAGTTAAATGTAGGATAAAATATTTATTGCATAAATACTAGTGTCATGCTTATCCAAAAAAAGTAATAATGTCTAGAATATTGACCAACCTATTTCAATCTTATTTTCGTGCTAAAAAAACAAATAAAGATGCAGAATGTTATTTTAAATGTAATTATAAGCAACATGATATTTTTGTCCACTTTAAACATACTTAAATATAATACTTAACATAAATCTACACAAAAATTTAATGTATAATATAATGAACTACAAAAACAAAACAAAAAAAATGCATATACTTGAGAACAATTTGTAAATATGTAGCTTTACTTCTTTACTAAGTGCTCAATATAAACATGCTGATATGAGCCAGTCTATTTTACAAAAATGTACCTAAGTAAGAGATTTTTATGCGTGTAAATATCTAAAACTATGCGTTCGTGTTTTCGAGTCAAAAAGGTCAAAGTTTGTGGCCAAGAATTACCTTTATAGAGTTTTTTACTGTAAAATTTTCCGAGAATGCTTTTTTACGGAAAATGAAAACACTAGATGCAGCAAAGAATAAATATTTTTATATAAAGGTGCACTCTGCTTATATTGTATACCTATTTTTTTCTGCACCGTAAAACTGGCAAATATTGTACTAATTAAAACCCATATCTATTTTAAAGCATACCATATAATTTTTTATTTTTTTATACCTTGGTTATCACTGCTTAAAAGCACGGGAACGATATAAACAAAGAAAATCCAATTTAAGATGCAAAATATACTTTACAATTCCGTTTTCGATAATAAGAAATATTTAAAAACAATTCTATGATAATTAAAAAAATACTTATATGAAAAATATTATTTATTGTGAATTGTATAGGTCGAAATCAAAAAATTTCACACAAGCAAACATTTAAAAATTAATACTGCACGTGATTTCGAGTGTGACAAAACTTGTTTCAAAGAAGTAAATAAACGCAAATAGTATAACGTGTAAAAGAAAGTGAATTTTTTTCTCTAAAAACTAGTAATTTTAATGTTTTAATTTTTTTTTACAAATGTAAATATATTTAGAGTATTTTATAGCAGCTAAAAAAATATAAAATCCTATTTTATTAATATACCTTACAAACAACTAGCCTTAAACCAACCATACCCTAAAATTTGTAAATATCTGTGCATTTATTGCAGTGACTACATATAACTTTAATTACGTCTTTTAGTATTAGTTTGTTGTGCTGCATTTTTTCTTTGATTTTGGATGATTTTTTCTATTTCTTCAGTGAGTGAGCATTGTTTTTAGTACGTAAATCCTGTATATAAAGCAAGAAAACACCAAAAATTTTATTTCGGATTACACGCTACAAAAATTGCTACGTATTGCTTTTTTTACTCTTTTTAGATGCATCTCGCTTTTGTTAAATATATTTAACTGGAAAAAATTTGATGGTAAAATAACTATGATTATCTATGAACGCATAGAAAATTTGCCTCGAATTAACTCAAAAAAATAACACTACGTTAGTAAATGAAACTAATATAAAAACAAGCAGCAATAAAGCTGAAAAACTTTTACATCCGTATAAAGATATTTTTGTGTCTAGTATTCACAATTGCCGCTTTAAATAATTGTATTTATTGTAATTAAATGTTTAAAAAAATGTTTTACTTTACCTATAAAAATCAACATATATTATTCAATGATTTACAAATCATTTGCCAACTATTTTGCTATTATAGTCGTTTTAATCAAAAATCATTTTTTATCACATTATTATTGTAGTGTTTATGTATCTGATTGTACGTTTTTAAGTAGAAAAATATGCCATTGACCAACACAAAAAAATGCTACTTGTGTATGTTTCGTTTTCAACCCGAATGATCTTAAACGCCGAAAATTTACCAACAAAACAGCATTATTTTTACACCAGCCAACATTCGCATAAAGCTTACGTTAAAATATATTTTCATATATATTTAATCTGTATTAGTTTATTTTAAAAATCAATATAAATTTCCTCAAATATATAATACCAGTATATTAACTTTTTTATCTATCTATAAAACTCAATTATACATTTTTTGTAGCAGGACATATTAAATAATTAGTGTTTTAACAATAAAAAAAATATTATTGTTACAAATAATTTATTACATATTTAACAATACTTTTGTTTAGCGTTTTATAGGCTTTTTATTGTGTTTTATTATTATCAAAAAAAAAAAAAACAATAAAGAGAATGTTATTCTTACAAGCTGCGTCCATAGATAATATGTATCTATGTAGCACATTAAATACTTTTACCCGATCAAGAATCTTTATACTGTCAAAATCTGTCAGTTAAACATGCATTTTCTTTTTTACGACCTTGTAAACAATCTTTAGACTTATTTTTTCGTAAGAAAAAAAATATTTTTGAAACTATTGTTGTTGTAATATTTTTGCTGGAACTTTTTATATTGCTATACTTGTTTATTAATAAGTAAATGATATGAGGAGCTGTCATACGAAAAAAACATTGTTAACAAAAAAACTTACAAAAAATTGCAAGCAGTAAAGTAAAGTTAGAACAATTGTAAGAGTAAACCGGATGACAGGATATTTATAAATGATTTTTTGTGCACATATTTGAATGCATAAATTCACAATCTTTACCGCAAAAATTGTACATCGCATTCAAGATCTTGAAAATAGGTTTTTAAAGATATTATAAACACTTTTTTTGTAATTGTTTTTTCAGTGGTGTATGTTTTCGGATGTTATTCTACAGGTAAAAATGTATAATATTTTTACACAAAAAATTAGACAGACACTAATTTTATCATGTATTATTGCATACTCCAGTTTTAATTATTTTTTCTAATGTTTTTGTCCGCACTACATATATCAAAAATACATTGACCAAGTATTACACGTTACTTTATCCACAGTGCTCTATCCGTGTTTTAAAAAAAATAAAAAATTGTGCATTTATACGTGTTTTATACTCTGGTATTTTGATAATATAATCCTGCTTATATATTTGCGGCATAATGGTTGTTTAAAATGACAATTTTGTATCTTATAATTTATTTAGTTTTACTAAAAGTAAATTAAAATTTGATGCCCGACGAATTTAACCAAGAAATATGATTTGTAATCCAGTCATTCCTTTTAAAAGATTTTTACGAAATTCTATATGTACAACATAGTTTTTGACCAGCTATCAGTAAAGTCTGAAAACAACCATGAGTTGTTTTTTTATCTTTTTGTAAATATAGCATATACAAATGTTGTTGAAGTAAGATTGATCCGTCTAGGAAAATAACTGAATATCATCTGATTGCATGGAACTCAATAGAAAGTTTTATATGTACTGATATACTGCAAAAAAAATAAATGCAGTAACAAAAAAAATATCACTTTTCATGCAATAAAAAAGCACGATAGAGAAATTCTTTTTCTCTTTACAGCTAATATAGTTACATCGCACTATAATTTCGAAAACTTGATACGGCTTTATAGGATAAAAATATAATTTACCGTGAACGGATTATCTATTACAAAATAGTATCTTTTAAAGCAAGAAAAGCAAAAAAAAATATATAAAATAAAAAACTTTTCTGTATACATCGCAAATTTGTTTTTAATCATAAGATTTTTTTTACAATTAATGTTTTTTGAAACATAAAATGTTATACAATAATTATTTATTTAGCAATATTTTATTGTTTTTTTTTACCAAAAAAAAATAATAAAAAAATAATACTAAAATGCTCAGTACTGATGCGTTTAAAAGCAAAAAAAAATATGTGATTTATTTTTAAAGCTTTTACAGCATTTTATAGTCGAGAATCGTAGAATGAATGCAAACTAAGCAGTATTCATGCACTTTAAGTGCTGATATAAAGTGCCACACGAACCTGAGATAAAAAAATTGTGCTAAATGTTCTACTTAAAGGGTTTATTGCCCTTCAAAATGAATATTTTTTACTTATAAACAAGATTAATTATTCAATAGAAGTTCATACAGTTTTTTTATTTTTTTAAACAAAACACAGCTCGTTTGTTTTGTGTATTCAAATTATTTTATTAAATCAAAAGCAAAAAAAAAAAACAAAATACGTGCTGTTATGTTACTTCTGTATCGATAAAAAAACAAATAAATTATTAATAAAACAGCTCAAAAAGATAAAACATCTTTGCGAAATTTGTGGACAAATATACCGTTTATAGACGCAGTTGCATTTTAAATGCGTGCATACGGATCAATCCAACAAGTCATGGACAAAAATGTGAAAGCTCAACAAAACTATGAACCAAAATAAAAACAAAAAAAAATACAACGCAATGCGACATTTAAATTTTTTACTTTAGTTATATTGTTACACTACAAAATTATTGTGCGGTTACATATTATATCGTAATTTGTTTTTTAATATTTACCTGTAAGTCCTATTATCCAAAGATAATATGTCGCGGGTACACACATTTACTAATGTTTTATGCAAATGGTGCATATTCTACATGAACGAAACTTTTAAAACCTAGAATGCATGTTTATAAAGATGAAGCGCCTTATTTAGTGGGTAGGGTTGAGCTTGGGTCGAGTTCAAATAGAAAGTCTGCGTTGTATTTATATGAGAAACTTATTGTTTTTTTGAGCAAAGATCTTTTTTAACTTTAAATTACAAAATATTTTTTTTTTTAAGAATAACTTTATAACAAACCTAAAAAAAAAATCCTTACTTTAAATATCTTTTTTTGTTATTAAGATAAAGAAGATGAATTCTACATACAATAAAACATCAAGTTTAGTAATTACAACGTTATGCCACTTATAAAATCATTTTATATATTTTTCACTTGCTAAGATCCGTAAACCATAGAAATCGCATTGAAAAAAATATAAAATATGCATAAACAGGGACATGACAAATACTTTACGAGAACGTTACGTCGGTGTATTAAAAGTCAAAATTCACATTTTAGTATTTGAAGTGGTGACGTAAATTACGTAAAATACGTAAATTTTTAATTTTTTATATTGTGCAATTTCAGTTTTATTTTTGTATATTTGTAGTTTTTTTGTACTCTATGTTTATATCTTGCATTTGTGTTGCAATTCCTGTTACCAAAATCATTTTTTGGACAGATATCATGTCAAATTGCATATTTCTTTGTATTTATGGCATCTTTTTTGATATTGTTTGTTATTTTTAAACACCAGCAAAAAATTTTAAAGATGGTACAATTGCAGAGTAAAAAAAATGTTTTTCACAAATAAACTAAAAAATCAATGCGGAAATATAAATTGTGTTATCAAGCATGCTTATCATAAGCAGAACCCTCACATAAGGCTGCGTAACTCATGAAATGTTGTACATTTAAGAAAAAGCATTTTTGTTGTCTTTATATTTGTTTTCTAATTATCTGTAAGATTACAGCACAAAAAAAACTTTTGCGTTTAAAAGACGCATTAAGAGTAAGAAATTTTTGCGGTAACCACGAAAGATAAAACTAGTATTTGCTAGCTTGTTTATAAAAAGAAAAAAAAATTTTTTATTTCCCTTCTACATAATAAAGATAGAAACATAAAATCACCCTAATTTTCGCTCTTTTATGTAAAAATTTTGTATAAAAGAGTTAAAAAAAAAGTAAACTTTAAATCGATAAAAAATGTTGGTTTGTATGCTAAAAGTAAAAAATGTTGTTACAACGGGTATTGCTAGCCATTTAACTTTAATATTAATATTTTTGAAATCAAAAATAGCATACATTGTTACATAGAAGGAATATGTTAAATTCAATATAATCCTAGTTATATGTGTTATAATCTGGGCTCTGAATTAAAAAAGCTGTTTATTTTTTTTTTTGAACAATTTAGTACAATGATCGATAGTTTATAGTTATAAACAAGCCAGTTATAATTAGGATTTGCAAAAAAAAATCCCAAAAAATCCTAGTTTATGTTATTATCAAAATAGAAAATAACATGCATTAATATGATTTTTTGTCTGCTTTTTACTTTAAAGGCATCATGACGTAAATTTTAGTCAGTTTTTATTAATCAAAAAATGTTTTTAAAATCAATTTAACGTCCAAAATCAATGTTGTAAAAAGGTTAAGGCAATAAATTATGGGAAATATGAAATATCTATAAATCTTTGTATCTTTGCATTTAAAGTTTGTTTTTATTTTGTTTATAGATATAAAAATTATCTTTGTACTATTTTTTCAATTCTATTTGCTTTTAAATTTTAGTTTAGAAAGCCATAATACGTTTTGAAGTCATTTTACTACATGTTCAGCTGTTCTTTTCTTGATTAAACAAGTTAAAAAAATTTTAAATATATGTTTTATGCAGACAAAATTATTTGAAACTGCTCTAATTGTATAAACATAAACATATATTAACTTTAATAAAATACATAAAGATGGCTTTATAACTGTTTTTACGTTAAATTAAAGCTGTAAAATTAATCTGTGTAACTTTTAGAGGATAATTTTTATGACCAACAAAAAACAAAAGATTTCGTGTAAAAAAGTGTTTTTTTTATCCACACAGTTTTTTTTTACACATTTAATACACATAATAATACTACATCATTATCTTTTTTTAGCAAAAACATAAATGCTTTTACGCCAATAAACTACATTTTTCACTTATGGTCAAAGAAAAATGAATTTTTGGTACTTTTAGTCAAACAAAATTAGTTTTGCACTTTTTATTGCACAAATTTTGAAATAAACAACCTTTATAATACTGAGTTGTCAAATGCAAAGCTAAAGCATGGTGCACGTAAATACAAAAATTGGCTTTATAGTTCTGATCAAACAATTTTTATATACTTTTATTTTTTTATTGCCCATTTTAAACGTTACAAGGTAATAAAACCCTAAATAAATCTTAAAATTTACAGGTTATTTAAATAGACGTCTTTTGTTGTGCACAACTACTTAAAATTTTTAACTACATATTACCCGAGCGTTGCTTTTTTTGGAACAAAAAATACCATGAATTCTAATTTTTAAAGCCTTTTTTACATCTTTTTATCCCATTTTCTCTATGTTTGTTAGATATATAATTTATCCTTATCTAAGCAATGCCGTAATACGACTTAGTCAATTTTTCCTTTCTGGTCATCTAAATCAATTTATTAACAACTTTAATTTTATTTATTTACAAAAAAAAAACAAAAATACACGCACCAAAGAATATTTATTTAAATAATATAACAATTTAAATTATTTTTTTGCGCCGTACATAACTGCAGAGTAAAATAGTATGTTTTTTATAGGGTAATATTTTTTTGTTGAAATATTATAAAAGAATAAATGTTCGGATCAAGGTCAAAATAGACCCCAAAATGGGATCAAGGGTCATAGTTTCTGCCAAGAAAGTCACAAGGGTTAAAATCTCCCGAGACAAAAATCAAGTGTCAAAACCTCTCCGATGTAAAAAAGTATTAAAAAAAAAAAAACTAAAAACAGCGTTTTATAACACAAAAAATAAACTCTTGTATTGGAATAATATTTAATATGTGTATACAACTAACATCTAGTTGTCAACATACCACAAAAAAACGCTTTAACGGCACAAGTAAATGTATAATATTTTTATACGGTATTAACATAATCCTTGCTTTAACCCTAATAACCCATATTCTTGCTCATTATCTAATACCTAATCCTAACGATATTCAGACTCTAATTATCTTGTTAAATGAGTTATTAAATGTGTGTTTTAGTACGAGACATTATTGAAAAATTTGTGTTTGCATGTTTGCGTGCTGACAAAGCTTTTTTTTTATTTTTGTATAGATGTTTTTTATATCAAGGGTCAAATCTTTTCTTAGTTAAATGATCAATGGTCAGATCTCTCATTAACAAATACAAGGGTCAAATCTTATCCTGTCGTGGTAATCTAATCATTGATCCGAATTTTCTCTATATAAAAAAAAATATTTATGTTAGTTATTTTTGCATCTATGTATCATATAATAACGAACGATAGCTTCTTATGTTTTTTAATGGTATAAAATACAAAGAGAATTACACATATTAGCGTATAACTTGTACAGTTTACACCGTAAAAGCAAAGATAACTAGTATATTAAAAATAAAACAATTTGTACTAAATTAGTGGTAATATTTTTACGAAACAATTGAAAGGTATACAATTTTTACCAGTTTTTTTTTGTGTGGCACTGAATAACGAGAAAGCTGGTACAATTTAATTTTAAATTCAGTATTTGGAAAAACGCTTGGTTTTCGAGATGTCAAAAATGTTTTTTTATTATTTACCCAAAATCTAAAAAAAAAGCCAATATGAAAAATTTGTAATATAGCACCGTTTTACATTTCAAGCCCTTTTGCAAGAATAAAAATTCTTTTAGACTTATTTAATCTTAAATTATCGCAAATGAATTTCAAGTTTGTTTTGGTTTATACTGTTAGAGTTATTTACCGTTAGATCGGCCTAACACATTTTATAGATTTCAAACTAAAAATTGTAAATTTTATTATATTTAAGAAAGACAGATTTTAATTTCGCAGTTTATTGTATAAATTATTAATATAATTAGAAAATGGGTCACAGTTAGCCGAATTTAGTATGCGGAAAAACATCCGATTCTATACACCGAAAACCATAAAACAAAGTTAATGACATTAAATTGACTTGTAATATGTTGCAATTGTTTCTCTTGGCAATTTGCACATCAAACTGTTTTTTTGCTTATTTAGTTTCTAATGATGCATTGTATTGCAACTTTTTAGTAGATTTGACTTGGCTGTTTTTGTAGGGGGTCGAGGGGCCGAGCCCCCTCAAGGATTTTTAAAACTCAAGAATTTAACCCAAACAGATGTTTAGAGAACTAAATTAATTCGTAATAAAAAACATATATTTTTTCTATTCAATAATAATATTTGTACAAAATTCTGTATATATTTTTAGAAATCAAAATAAATTTTTATTTAAAATTAAAATCCTTTTATAATGCAAAAGGCGTACAAACTAAACACGGATTATTGGTGTATAAACAACAAATAATGTATACACAGGATATTTAAGCTGCAAAAGCGATTTATTCTGTTTTTTTACAGCAATAAAATAAGACATACTGGTCAGATTAAAGTCTTTTTTAGGTAGAAATGCAAGTAGCCCAAGTTACAAACGTCCCACAGCATGTTTTATGGTGTAAAGTCGATTTTTGTAATTTTTGCACGTGACAACTATAGATCAGAAGTGAGGTTCTGTCCTTAAAAACCTGATATTCATTTTTTTTTGTTTTTCTAAAGATGCAAAAATATATAACAGAAACATTTAAAACCACTGAGGATGCACAAGTATATGCTTATCTTACGTAGAAAGTTGAATGCTAGATCTTTATTGTAAACAGGCTTAGCCTGCTTGGTTGTATCTTTCATAACCAGCTTATAACAATAAACTGTACTACAAAAAGAAAATATTTGCCCAGACTTTCTAAGTTTTAATGATTTATGGAATAGTAGATTGAGTAGATAAAGAACAATTAAACTCTTAAGAAAAAAGATTAAAAGGCAGAAAAAGTTATTTTTTTTTTGGTATTATTTATTTTAAAGTAAAAATACGTCAATAAAATATATGCAAGAGATATTTGATTTTCTAAACATAAAAAACTTATTGAGCAATTTCTATTTTTACATCTTAGATGTTTGTATCAGTCATAAAAAAGTTATCAATATATGTAAAAATCTATTATGGTCTTTGTTTTATGTTTGTTATTTTCTATTTTAATATAATTATGCAATGTAATTTAGAACGATAAATGAGTAAAAAAAAGCGTCTCAGCAAATAGAATTTGTTTTTGGTTTTTTGTCAGTAATTTGTCATCTTATTCTACTTTTTCTTATTTTTTTTTTTATTTATAAACCCATTATTGAAATATATTTCTTTGCAGAATCTTATATTTCAGAAAAAAATTAAAAAAGCCGGTTAAAGTGTGGCCAGGGCGATCGCATGGGCTTTTTTGCTTTTTAAGACTATGTATGCAAACATATTTACTAACAAAATGTTACTGTTTACACACATTGTTTATTACTAAACTTTTATAACGGTATATGTTTTAATTCTTGTATAACACGGTAAACCTACAAAAATCGAAATGCGTGCCGCATTTATCAACTTGCAAAATTTTCTTTGTTAAATTATGGAAAGGTTACTATTATTGGACAACAAATTTTGACTATAAAATAAGAGGTATTTTAGCATACATAGTCTATATTAGCGTACAATGTACTACGTAGGTTTTTTATAATGATTTACATATTTGTGTACAAAGACAGCTCCCTTTATAATGGTCTTATAAACAATTGTATCTACTCATCTAGAGTCCCTGGTCATATGTCTATACGAAAAAAAACAAACACATAGGCTACCTCTTGTCAAAAAAAATACTTATGTACTTATGGGTCCTCCGCGATTTTTTTTTACAAAAAAAGCTTTGGTTATGGGGGTCAAAAATCACTAAATGAGGTAAAGGAACTATCTGAAAAAATGTCTGTTTTGTATTGAACATACTGATTAGAATAACGCTGACATACCTAGCGCTGTAATAATCTTTTTCAGCTTTCACAAAAAAAATATCCATATTCGGAGGTTCAGAAATTATAGGGATTACCTGTATTTGTGCATTAATAAAAAAAAAATAATTATTATCAGGCCTACAAAATCCAAGGAAAATTAGATTACATAGCAAATAAAGACAATTTGGATATAAATGGCATTTTTAGAGTTTTGTGTGGCGAATTTGGGACCAGTCATACAAAAAAGCATAATTTTGTACATGTATAACAAAATTAATAGTAAAGTGTATTCATTATCTGTATCTTAAGCTGTATGATTTGTACCTAAGACGATAAAAACGAATGAATGGCTTAAAACAAAAAAAAAAAACAAGTTGTGACATAAAAGATGCCATTAACACATTTTTTTTTTTGTTTTGTCGCGGCTTTTTGTACATTCATAAAGTCTTTTTATTGGTTCAGCATACCGTTTTTTTTTTTTGCAGACTTATAAAAGCGTACTTGGTTATGTGAAAAAATATTAATATCCTGTAGTATCAATTTGCTTTTGTTTTATTTTTGCATCCCGGAGTACACTGCATTTATGTTAAAAATCTGTTTTTTTATGTGATCGGGGTGCCTTTATGTCATTTGAATCTTTTAAAATAAAAATAAAATAACTGTCAGTGTAAAGAGTATATATAGTTCTAAAATTCTTATTCTTAACACAAATAGGTGCTTTAATCAAAATTTGCTACTAGGATTTTATGATAGTTGGCATAAGAGACAACAAATAAATTTTTACAACTAGTACTTAATTAAATAACATTGCAAAAAATATTTGTTTCTGCAAAGCGTCTTAGATCTACAAAAAAAAAACTAACAAGCGTATATTTTGTTCACTTTAAAGCGTATTTTAATATTGTATTTATAGTTTTGTAGTTTTGTTCTGTTTTTTTGTCAAAAAACTAGCTTGATTTTTACCAAAATCAGTAAATTAAATATAACAATACAATAAAATTTGCATGGGGCTGTAAAATCATTTGCAAAGAATGCCATTTGCTGATTTCTTATGTGGAATGCGCAATAAAATATATGTTTTTGTTTACAATCGATGTAATGTCCCTTAATCTATAAAATTTTTATTTTGGATCTTTTGGGATTTTTTGGTCGGTTACCGAAAATTTCTAACGCCTGAGAATGATAGTAAACAAAAATGTTCATATGCGTGGTAAGATCTAGTTGTCGTTAATAGCTTTTGTAAAAAAGTCAATGCGCAAAAAACAATTTTATAAATAATTTTTTATTAAGCGCAAAACCTTATTAGATTATCTTTTGTAATACAGAAATGTACAAAAAACAGTTTTCCTGTAATATACTTATGCAAAAAACCTAAAAGAGATTTAAAGTACAAATTTATATACAGGTTTTTCTTTTTGTATTTTAACTGACAAAGTTTGACAAAAAAGCTCATATTTCGTAGTTATATGTGATTGTTAAGCAGGGTACGACTCTTAATGTGATGACCCGTCGCATAGATTGCAAATATTGTATAACATGGGGAGATCAAGTTTTATATTTGATCATAATCTAAAAGATTAGGCGCATTTTTTTTGCACATACGTGTTTTAGATTTATTTGCAATAAATTTCCCATGAGAAAAAAATATTAATTCTTTTGACTTACATGTTACAAAGCTTTATAAGTCCCGTAAAAATTTACACGGACAGGTAATTTTTTTTCTATCTAGATATACCTTTTTTTATATATTAACTTGACTTTTTTTTTCAAAAAAAACAATTGGTATAATTCCAGCATACTTTGTTGTGTTTTGTTGCTTAAAAGTAACAGCTTTGGGGATTTTACATAAAAATGACTTTAAATTATATGGGATAATATTTTAACCTAGATAAAAACACAATAACAAGACTTTTTTAAACCAAAAATTTACAACACTTGCGTTTGTACACTTGCCAATTTATTATGAATGTAGCAAGCAGCTTGACAAAATCAAATATGTTAATGCTGCAAAAAACAACAATCTTTCACGCCAAATTTTTATAAATTTTACTTTATATATTCAAACATATATTTTTTACTATTTTAAGGCCTTTTTAAAAAAATCCCCGGTTAAACTAACAATACACTGTTTATCTTTGTGATTTAAAGAGGTCGCACATTTTTTTATACTCAATCGCTACAAATGCACTGTTGAAGTAACAAGAAAAGATCTAGAAAAATGCGTTACAAGCCACGATTTTTGCAACTATGACGTTTCTAAATTTAGAATATAATACAATTATTTTTTGATGTATTAATGGCGATTGCTAACTATATATCCGTTTTTTAAGTAATTTTAAGCAGTAATGCATTTAAAAATTTTGAAAATCTTACTTGCGAGTGAAAAATGTTCTTTTATCTGTTTAACGGTAGGTATATACAATATGCGTAGCATATAATTTTACAAAAAAAACAATGCAAGTTACGGTTATTTCTTTAATATTTTTTTCTTTAAACTACCGTAAAACTAGCAATTATCTAGTATGAAAAAAAAACTTTTGATATAATATTTTTTTAGAAGAAAAATTACATTTTTTGAAGTTTTTGTTTATATATCGGTATTGCTGTCATACTAAAAAAATAAATCGAAAAAAATAAATCTTACATATTTTTTAAAAGAGTTATTAAATAATATTTACAATTAAAACAGACTATTAAAATTGCATCAAAAAGGTTATTATTGCCAGAAAAATTCTTTTTACATGAAAAACAGACTCTGTACAAGGGTATGAGAAAAAATACTTGCGTGTTACTTATAGTTATAGGAACACAATTTTCTAGTTTACGTTTAAATTGTGACAAATTGAATTTTTGCTAGATTTATACGAGGGTTTTTTCTATTTTTTGATAAAATATTTCACGATTTTCAAATTATAAAAGAAAAAATATAAAAAAAAAACAGAACCAAAAAAATTAAATTACAAATTAATTTTCAAATTTTATTTTTACTAGAACTAAAATTAACTATCAAAGTACGGTAAAAAATAGACAAAAAAACAAAAAAACCGAAAAAAAAAACAAAGGCCGCAAATTTTCCGTTTTTCAAGTATATTATTCTAATGTTTCCTTTACAAAGATTACAGTTTATTACCGGATTTTTTTTTTACTTTAGATGAATTCCATACTTTTTTTCACAGATGTCACGGCAACCCAATGCTGTTAATATTTACAGAACTATTTTGAGTTATATACGGCATGTTTTACTGGCGTATTATATTTTTATAATTATTTGTATAGTAGCTATAGTCATAAATAAGTAATTCCTCGTGAGTCAAAATATATTACTAGTTTATATATATAAACAACTGTTATTACATGATAACTAGGGCAAGCTATATGCATTTTTTGCTCATAAATGCAACAAAAAGAGTCATAAACAACAGTTCGTTACATTTAATTGCATCTTTTGCATGCATTTATATTTGAAAACCCGGCGAGAAATCTACAAAGAATAATTAAAATTACCTAAAATCATTTTAAAATGTATAGACGCAGATTTGCTGCTTATATCTGGGTTCGATGTATCTCGACCAGCAAATTGTGGCGATAAAAATTTGAATCGCATTTTTTTGCATTTTTTTGTCTTACAGGCGCAGATTTTTGCATTTTTTAGCGCAATCATGACTTGCCCTAATGATAACATAAAACACCGGTTCCGAGTACTTTTTCTGACACTATTTCATCATAAAACTTTATTACTTCTTATCTTGTCGAAAAATTAGTATTTAGACGGAATCTGGCCTTTATAACAGCAAAATTTTAGACAAAGTAGTATTTGTAAACAGTAAGACAAAATAAAAATGATGACTCAAAAAAGTTTGTATGAATTTTACTGAGAAAATGATTTCTATAGTGACACTAATAGATTGAAAAAATTTCTACAGTTATGTTAAATAATCAAATATAGAAGGGTAGAGATTACACAATCAATGTTGAGCGTCAATAACACATAAAAGAAAAAATTACACAAAAAGGATACTAAAAATTTGGTTTTTTGTCACTAATATCGTGTTACATAGTAGAAACAGAGCGAGAAAATACTACCCAAGGTTTCTTTTGGTTACCAGTTGTAGCTCAGCATGTAGTTCGCTTTCATAAATAAGGTTTGATTTTTGCCATTAACTGATTTTTGTCACAATTTGCAAAATAACTGTAATGTTACAAAATGAAGTACACGAATTTTCGTGGTCGTCATATTATCGTTTTTGCGTTTTTCTACTCATATGCAACACATTTTTTGCAAAGACCTGTTCTATTTATTTTTAAAAATCGGATGAAGAGGCTTTTTAATTGCATGTTTAGTTTTATTCGGTACATATCAGCTGATAAAAAATTTCGGATATAGATTTAGAATGTATTTTACAGCCATAAGTTATTTTTTTTACTTAATCTGGCTAACCAGCAATTATTTTTTACTATACACACAATTTGTGGGTTTAATGCACAACACTCAAATTAAAACCCACGGTTTGCATAAAAAATCTTTGTTAACATAGAGGTTTTTTTTTTGATTTCTAACGTTAATTGCTATACATTTTTGTTTTTCGTGATTTTCTTAGATCTATAGGTAAGAAAATTGAAAAAAAAACGTTTTTAAAGTAAAACAACGGTGTTTCTATTCTGTTGTCTGTACAAATATTTTACACCGACGATGACGTATATTTTTTTGGGATTTTTTGGCTTTAATACTGATATAAGCAAAAGGTCATTATACATACAAGATTTACATATCCGGTACTGTCACAAAAGCAACGTCATGATACACCTATACGATTGCCTGTACATAAATGGGCTCTTGCAGATGTTTTGCGCTATTGGCGTTGTTTCTAATTCCATGTTGTGGTATTGATCAGTATTTACCTTACAATAATAACAAGTACAGCGTGAAATCACAGTAAGAATTGTTTATATCACGCAAACCAATCAGGATTTCAATTTTTTTTATAATGTAAATATTACAATTTTTTACCTCAAGTAAACAACATAAATGCAAAAAAGGTATTATGATTGGTTTTCTATTTTATATATTTATTTCATGTATATTATACTTAGAATTTGCAAAAAACAAGTTAACATTTTTAAAAGTCACTTTTTTGTTGCATATTGTTATTTTTTTCGTAATTACAGGTTCTGCAAAAGCAAACATTATGTTAAAAACAAAATAACTCATGTTTCGCGCGCCTTATCAAACAAAAAAAAAGTGAATCATAGGCTATTAGATCGATTATTTATCATAATGTTTGCAGACGAAAAAAAACCGCTGCGATATAAGTACATTAGAGCTTCAGCTATTCAGTAATTGTAGAACAAAAAAACAGGTTTTCTATACCAGTTTATAAAAAAAAAAACAAACATTTATTTTTATGCAAAGAAGTTGCCAAATATATTTTAATTTATGACGCAAAAAACTTTTTTTTTGCCTGTATCACTAGACTTTTTACATACAGAATTTGCCTGGTTTTATTTTTACAAGTAACCCCGTTTATGTAGATTTTTTGCTGGTGTAAGTATTTATCACGTATGAAGGCTGAAAACGATTCCAAAGAATTATAACAACTCATCTAAAAGAGTTTTTGCTCCATCTATCATATCTGACGACAATTTTTCAGTGATAAATTACAGCATTCTGTAGAAATAATTTTACAGATGGACCTCTTAACCCTTTCACCAATTTACAAGTGAAATATAATAATTTCTACCCTTCTTTCAATAAGAAATTCTATTTTCTGGACATATGAAATTTCAAAAAAATCGTAGTAAAAATTATAAAAATTATAAAATTAAAAAAATTATTATAGAAATTACTATTTGTTTGTTCTTTAAAGCGCTATCATCCTCAGTATCATTGTCTTC
>JAQFYM010003158.1:0-19719 GCA_034694785.1 Agrenia bidenticulata | reverse complement strand
GTGTTTTTTGCAAAAGTTGGGGTTTAAAAACCTTGTTTTTCGATGTTTTAGAGTTTATAATTTTTTTTTGAAAAAATTTCTGTTAAAAAATTTTTATTTGGATTCTTAAAATGAAAAAAATCTCTGCACAAAAAAAGACCCCCTTCCCTTAAATTCAGGCGTGGAAAATTTTCTGAAGGGGGGGGGGTACACCCCCCTACCCCCCCTGGGTACGCCACTGTCGTGATGTAAAGAAGAAAAATACTGATTTGCAAAAATAAATATTTAGTTATTCAAATAAATTTTCGAGTAGTAAAAATCACTAAAATATAAAACCTTACAAAATTATAGGTACCACCAGCTAGTTTTTGTACATAATTATGGAATCATTTTGTTACAGAAGGAAGAATAAGCAGAGATCCAACAAATTGAAAGTAAAAAAGCAACTAAAGCAAATAAATAGATAATTTGTAGGTATACGATGCTTTGCTATCATATTGGGTAAACTACATATCGCCTCTCAGTAATTAAAAAACAACGAAGTAAAATAGAATGAATCGAAAAGATTTAAATGCTTTGCGAATTCTTCTGGAACATCAAATGCCGTCACAAACTACAGATAAAGCAAAAACGCAGATATAAAAAACGGATGCCTTGTATTTATGCAGCTGAATATATATAAAAAATGTTTTGATGTATATGAAAAATTTGTTAAAAAATGAGTTCAGAACCTGTTAATGTATACATAATGATGTGGGCGACAAAATACACTAACAATTTTGTTGCTGAAAAAAACATTATAAACAGCAAGGTAATCGCATAACAGCTGCTTTGCTTTGCTGTGCATTTAAATGCATATTTGCTACTCCAGAAATCTTATAATTTATTACTGAATAATTTATTACTCAGCAAAAAATAAAAGTAAAAAAACTGGTTCTGCAGCTAGATATAAAAAATGCAAAACATGTGTATTATAAAAAGGCAACTAGGCAAGTTTGTACAATTACTTTGTTATAGGCAAATTGCCCTAAGGTTTTCGCAACGAAAAGTACAAATATACAGATTTATAAACCCTTGCATTGACCAGTTTTACGGTTGCTATACAACAACATATATACGGATATACAATTGCTATTTATAGAGTTTTAAGCAACTTTTAGTGTTTTAAGTTTTATTTCATTAATAAAAATTATGGTATTTTTTTCTTGTTTTCGTAAGTAAGTAAAATTTTTTAAATACGACAATAATTTAGGTCAATGTGACACATGCTTACTTTTATTTTAGTATCTTTTTTTGTATTTTATGATTTCTAGTATATTTTTGGCCAAGCTAGAGTCGAACCAAAACCTCATATGGAGTCATACGATATAAAATTGCCTTAGCAATTTTTGCAATGCAATTCCTGCAGATTTTGAGTTTAAATGCAATAGCTTGCAGAATTGTGTTTTTAAATACATATACCTGCATATTTTTTTAGCATTTATGGGTTTGTCTAATAAGTATTAGCCTGTCGGACATCGTCAAGTACATAAAATATATAAAAAGTCAAATAAGTACGGATGCCTTAAATAGACAAAAAATTATTATTATGTTTTTCGTGATCAATTTTTTAGTCCCATAATCATATAAACAACAACCAACAACTACTTACTATTTTGTCATTAATTTTACCCATGTGTGTATAGGTAGATTTAGTCAGACCTCTGCAAAAGTGGTAAAGTTTATATTTGTGTCATAAAAAAATATTTCGTAAATCTAAGTTAATAGCTTTTTTTTAGACAAACTTCTCCAAATGTGGCACGGTAATTATAATTGTACTTTTCTTTGTTATGGAGGGATTAAAAAATTAAAAAGCGATTAAAAAAGAAGGGTTTTAAAAATAAGGTTAACAAAAACGAATTGGAAAGGTTGAATATCATGAGCCTTTTTTCACGCGCGTAACAAACAGGTTAAATCACAAAAAACGCTTAGATTTGCAACCAGTCACTTTGCAGATCTCGTAAAAATATGTAAACACGAAACAAGATACTTGAGACATTGATATTGCACGCAACATTTTTTTGCAAAACAAAAAATTATAAGGCAAAATATAACGCCATATTCACCGAAAATCGAAAGCAAAAATCTGTTTTACGTGTTCTTTGTAAATAATGCAAAGCTACAAAAAAAAATGACAAGGTAAATGACGATGTAAATACCAAAAAAGATAAACATTAAAAAAAGCAGTACAAAATACTACACTTACGCACTAATAGTCATAAAATCGTATAAGCAAAGATATTTTGCAAGATTTGATGACGTTACTTTGTAATCTTGCTTAACTGCAAATAATATACTTTATAACATATTACTTGTGAATTTGCTTTGGAATAGCATAGAAAATCTTCACAGAATACTAAAAAAAATGTAAAATCGTATGGATACTTTTAATACGATTGTTAAACTTTGTTTATATTGCCGATAAGTATATAAATTACATAACGTTAAACAGCGAATCAAATGCTGTAGGAAAAAAGTATGTAAACCTAGAATTTTGCATATATTGCATTGGGATTGTAAGGGTAAAGCTTGTAGAAAAGTATAAGAAAAAAGACCGACAACCATAACCATATACAGTAAAACCTCTGAAAGTGACACACGAATAGACAAAAAAAACATTTTTTTATTTTTTTTCAAAAAGTAAACAAAAAAATATATTTTTTTCCGTAAAACAGATAACAAAAACTATGCTTCCGAACGTGACAAAAAATAATCAAATGCGTTCAAAAGTACATGAAACTCTGACTTTACACGAAATTTATATACAAACTACATAGTCGTGTGTGATCTATATGTTCAAATCGATGATTCAAATTTACCCGATCTTTTTTACCCCTCGATGTTACTTTCAGAAGCGTTTACTTATAGAGGTTTTACTGTATACTCTTTTTTGATAACACTGATATGGCCAACAATAAATATTATCAATTGGTGCGCAAATATAATAAAGATCCGGTAAAAAAAATACTTGCAAGAAAAAAGACAAAATAAATTGCTGAATTGTAGACGCAGTTATTCGGAAAAAAAAACAAAAAATATTGCATGGAAATAACGACACCCCAGTAAAACATATTTTTTTATCTAGATACATATATGCTCTGATGCAGATTTGAAACGTGTGTGCTAGATTTAAGCACTAAAATATTTGATGAAACAAATAACAATGCACGTTTTACGTTAACCCGATAAAGGAATTTTGTATGACTTCAGACTGCGTTTACATTTACATTTGCATTGAATTTTTTTTTACTAGGCAGTTTTAATAAAATCATCCGCATGTTTACAAATTTTACAACTGCATACTCTTCCTTCGTACGCAAAACAAAAAATATTGACAGCACAAATTTCTTTTAGCTAGTAAACGATTTTTATAACATTAAGGGCTCATTTCATTGTTTTACGACAGGGTATTTTTACCCTCGGGTAATACACATATTTCACCCGGGGTAATTTCCGGACATTTAATTTTTTTACCCCGGGGTAATGCATCCATATTTTTCTGACTATGCTAAAAAATCCCAAACACGTACAGAAATTAAGTTGAACGTAATATTTACATATTTTAAGTGTATGTATATGTTTTTTGTATCTTTTCTTGTCATCATCTTTTCAATTTTTTATTTTGGCTAAAAATACACCAGGGTCAAAAAAAGGAGAGAAATCACGTTGGGTTCAAATCACCCTAGGGTGAAAATTAATGAAATGACCTAGGGCGAAAATAACCCGGGGTATTTTTTGGCCTTAAAAAAGGGGTAAATCACCCCGGGTGAAAAAAATATATAAGAGCCCTAAATCTTTTCTAATATAAGCATCACAGCAAAAATAACGCGTTTTAGTAGGTTTTTTTGGCTTAGATTAACGCAAATAGCTTAAAATTCTATTTGACATATGTTTAAATTTTCGCAGATTTAAATTAAGCATTTTTATATTTTACACATATATATTTTGTAACAATGCTAGTTTATGTTATACGCCTCTTTTTTGCACAATTATACTATAAAGATGCATTACTTTACCCCGGATACAAACGAAACATATGACTATGCAGTATATGGCGAAATACATGTAGAATAAAATACTGCAGTATATTATAGCATATTTTTTATATTTTAGATTGTTCAAAAAACTAAACTTTTCGTGTAAAATATGTATACAGTTGTATCTCTCTTAAGATTGCTTATACCCAAGAATACTAGAACACCCTATAAACTGCACCCAGACATGTGTTGTTTTTAAATTTGCGCGCATTTGCTTTAATGCTTGATTTGACCACTTTGCGTTGTTTCAAATCAATTGAAGATGGCTAAAACAGGGGATTTCTATAACAGCTATAATAAATATAAAACAAAGATATAACCTGGTTTCAGGTTGTAAAAAAATACCAAACAAAAAAGTAATAGTTAAATACGTATCATTAAAATGGCATTTACTTGGCATTATACTAACGGCGCAGGCGGCTTATCTAACCTATACATTAAACAAGGCAAATAAAATAAGTATTTTCTATCATTTAGTAAACAAAATTATATTTTTCTTAAATCATTTAGTTTGATTTTCATATTTTTGGTTAAATTTTGCTATTCAAAATGCTACTAAATGCTGCATCTGCTGTAAAAAAACACATTAAAAAACCTTCAATTAAAATACAAAAAAAACGTATCAAATATGTAATTTATTGCAAAAAACAAATAATCATGTGCACAAAGAGGGCTTTAAACCTGTTTTGCTCAAACGCTTTGCTTTATATATTTTTTACGTGTAAGTTGTATAGTAAATTTTTACCATAAATATTTTATGATTGGTAAAAGGTTTCATAAATATCATTTTTTGGTATGTTCTATTTGAAATTAAGATTTATCATCAGAAATTATATATTGTTAACTAAATAGGCTTAGGCAAAAAGCAATAAATCTTTAAGATATCCTATATAATATAAATTATAAAAAACAACTGTTTTTCTAAAGTTAGGAGACAAGGTAAAAAATTTATTTCCTATATAAATGCCATGTGTGCATGAAATAAAAGTTTTATAAAAAAAATGTAAAAACAAAATTCCAGTTTATGATACTGGCATATCAAAATACATTCTTTATCATTGTACTGGGTTTTTTCTTTTTTTTTACTATAATGACTTTTTAATTTTTAGAGTTAGTAAAATGCCAAAAACATGTTACGATCGCGTCTAAAAAAAATATACAGCTTAAACTGCATTTTTTTTACAACCCGCGTAGCATATCATAAAGTTATTTGCTATTTTGAAAACAAAATTAAATCTTGTATAAAACAAGCAAGAAAAAAAGATTTGACCCCTTTGAATAAATATGGTCAAGATAGACAACATTAAGGCCAAACCAAGCCAAAATATTCAAGTGAATATTGTATCAACAAAGCTGTTTATGATTATGATGTGGAAATAAATCGATGCAAGGATGTTATTGAGGAGTGTACGATTTTAATGTTTCGAAGAAAGAGGATGAGATTAATAGTGAATTGTAAAATGAAAAGACAAGGTCAGAGAATTGCTGTAATAACTTTGTAATAGAGTGTACAGAAGGACAGAAAATTGGTAGGAAACAGTCGCTGGGAAACAAATAAAAAGAAAGATAATATTTTTTTGCCATGTGTAGAAAAAGAGAGAGAGGAAGTAATAAGTAAGACATATAAAGAAGCCGAAAAAGCAGAACTAATATATGAGATTCAAAAAAAAAAGATAGAGGCGAGAAAGAACACATAAAAAGCCAAACGATTACCAACTAGGGGATCTAAATAGAAAAGGCAATTTGGGTTAATATACTGGAAGTGCGGAGAGTATGAGCAAAAGAAAAATAATTGCCTTCTAATAAAAAAAGGAGAAAGTTTATCGTATGACAAAAAATTTGTAACGCATAAAACGATTTGCTAAAAAGGCGATGGGATATTAATGAAGTTGGAATATTGCGAGTATTTTTTTAGAACTATAATTGATAATAAAAAATAAATAGCGTTCTGTGAACTTACCAAAAAAAATAACAAATAAAGCAAGCGAAATACCAGTTCAAAGAGGCGTACGAATGCGAAAGGCTTTAGAAGAAAAGGCGAAAGAATATATTGAGGACATAGAGAGATGATTAGATAATCAGAAGAGGCACAATAAACTTAAGATCGGTAACAAGTTTCTTTGAAAACATAAATTGCGTGTGCGACTTGTTATTAATGTATGAAAAACTCGAACTTGTATCTTAAGATTCCTTTTAATTGATAACGATAAAAGAAAGATTGCATAACACATTTGGATCGATAGTTTACTATGAAAGATTTACGATAGCTGTAGTAGAGTATACAAGTAAAAGAGAAACATAATTACAAGACGGGATTTGACATTAATGGCTATGTGTTTGAATGGAATAGTATGGTCATGGGGTATATAAACTGGCCCATGATATTACAAAGGATTGTACCGAAAAATATTAGGAGATTTGACACAGAAAGATGTGTGTCATGTTTACTTGAAATAGTATATTTTGTAGAAAATAAAAAAAAATCAAGATAAAATATTGATTGAAGTATGTAAACGATTAAAAAGTAATAACCAAGCAGTGCACATAGACAAAATGCAGTTGGCAAAATGTGGGCCATTTTTTTTGGATACCTTAAAATGGGCAGGAAATAATTTAGCTAGAAGAACACAGAAATAAGATAGGAAATATAAAGAACCCAACTAATATAGTAATATGACGATGAATACATTCGAAAACTAAAATGATCACGGTTGCATTGTAATAATTGCAGTTTTTAGACCTTTCAGATAACGTCAAGCCTTAGAGTGAAAGATGAAAATAAGTGGGTATGGAATAGCAACATGAATAAGGAGTTACTGACTTTACAATTGAAAAAAATAAATTGAGACTTAATTTACCTTCCAGATATTAAAATTTGATCATTGTACTTCGCACTTATGCGTCAAATGTACGATTTGGTGCTTTCTCATGCAGAAGGATATTAATAATAACAAAAATATTGTCGAGTATGCATAACAAAAATTAACGAAAACTGAGCAGAAGCATAGTAAAACGGCTAAGAAATTTAAGGTGTAAAATTTGGCGCCAAAAAATATGCATCGAATTGCAAAAAGAGAATTTATTAATGAAACAGATCATACACCTTTTTTGAAGAATTATGATATGATAGATTTAAAAAATGACAAAATAAAAAAATAGAAAGATACAAAAAAGTGTATACGATAGTAAAATTGTGTATATAAATTGAGAAAATATGGGTAATATGGGTAAAGCTGATAAGCTTAGTAGAAATGAATAAAATAGTACTGATAAAGAAAGTGGCTAAGGGTGTACTATAACAGAAAGAAAAGGAAAAACACATGCGTTTGAAATTCCAAATAAGAGATGACTTAAAAATGAAAGCAGCGAAGGTCGTTGAATATCTATGTAAAAAAGAAAATGATGATATACCACAAAAAAACAAGTAGGTTTGGCACATAGATAGTGAGTATGTGCTTTATGCGTGTAAAAATATCTTTTATTGGCCAGTAAAAAAAACAAAAAATCATTGATAAACTAAAAAGTGTATGGGTTGTTAAATATATAGTAAGCAGAGTACAAAAAAGCCACAATTTGTATGTAGTAAAATATAATTTGAAAAAATTGCGATGTACAAAATGCATATAAGTGAGAAGAATATATATAAATAGGTAATGACCATTTTACACCATTTATGGCTATTAAAGTCCTGGAAATTAAAATATGTTCAGGAAAAAAAGCAGCATTACAATTATGGTTCGTAAATGATCATACACCTAGTTTTATAATATCTGATAATGATTGTGAATTTTTAAATAGAAATATGAAACACTTTTGCAAAGAATTTGACAGTAAACAGCATAGGATCGGTAGGTTAAATCACCGAGGACTTGGGAGACTAAAAAGATGTATATTAACTATAAACGATTATATACTAAAACTAAAATGGTATAATTATAAAAGGCAAATTATGAAAATATACAGAATTATAAAATGACACTGTTTATAAGTAACGTGTGTACGCCTCATGAGGTAATATATAATTTCAGGGATAAAAAATATATTGAAAGAAATGAAAGGATGAAAAATGTAAAGTAAACTGACACATAGTATAAAAGTGGAAGAAAGTGTGCCCGTAGAACAAAATGAAAATGTTTATACCCATTTAAAAGTGAGATGCATAAAAAACGAAAAAGTGATATATATTTATGGAAATGAGTCAGCTTTAGTACAGTTGGATAAAACCGGAAGACAGTATAAGTAGTTTAAAGCAAAAAATTATGTTTTTTTGATAAACCTACCGCTTGAATGACGGAGTGACCCCTTATAATAAATATGAATAAGATAGACAACAAAAGAGTATACAAGATAAAATTAATAAGCAACAAAAAAAATTGATTGTTACTCGCTTTTTACAAGAACCACTATCTTAAAATTATTTGGATCTTGTAAAAATTTTCCTATGCATTTTTTAAAGTTATGTAAAATTTAACCATTTGTATATGCGTTTTTTTTTGTAAAATACTTAAAAAACGAAATCTTACAATAAGAAAACTATGTTGCTTTTTGATGATACAATTATATATGCTTTATATACAAACATAGACACACGTCTGGAAAATTACAGCCGACCTGATTTTTATAGTTTACTTAAGTATACGAATGCGCGATATTTGTTAAATCTCTTATTTGTCATGCCTACAATTGGATTTATACGCTTTTAGAGTTTGAATGAAAAGCTGCAAACCAACTTTCAAATTTTAAAAATTTTTTTTTTCTTAGAATGTAAATTTATCAACGAAAACGATAAAAGTGTAATTTAAAATGTATACAACGTTGTAGAGACATCCGATAATCTATATTTTATAAAAGATAAAAACCACGCAATATTTACACATTACAACATTTAATGTGATAGGTCGAGATGATTTAATTAATTTGAATAACGGCTATGATTATTGCGTAAGCATTAAAAAAATATTTTATTTTTAGGTGGACAGATACATAACAGTTTTCAGCGCTTCTTTTTTTTTGACAAAGTTACGGGTGTATACTTCTTTTTTTTGTATTTTTTTATTTTTTTTAGATTTATGACAGTTTACGGTTGTTGTTGTTTTTGTTTTTACGATTATATTTATACGTATTTTTTAAAACGTCTATATGACTGTGCAATTCTTTATGAAAATTAGATTTGCTTTCTAACGTGCCTCGTGTACAGTTTTTTTTTTCGCTTTTGACAATTTATTAACATTTTTTATGATAAAACTAGAGCCTGCAAACGAAATTTTTGCAGCAGTTTGGTTAACGACAAAAATAATATATTATGTTCAAGTTAATTCCATAAAAAACCAGACTTACTTAAAACCGTTCTTTTTGCATATTTACGTTGCACGCAGTTTAATTCGACACCGGTACAACAAAATGACCCTGAAATATGACAAACAAAATATGCAGCAACTAAAAACCCCTAGAATAGAGTCTGCTTTAACAAAAAAAATTGTCATGGTAGAGTATATTATAATTTGTCAATCTCTGAATTATACGATGATAAATATTGCGTAAAGTCTTTTTGCGTAGACTTTTTTAAACGTCATATTAAACTAAAATTTATTTTATTGCGTTGCGTTGCAAAAAAAAATTTATTTCGTAATTTCTGGTTACGTGTAGCAGCTTGTCTACGGGAAGAAGCCCTTTTTGTATTGTAGGCATATTTTAAAAAATACGTGTACCGTAATATGTTTCTTATCTTGAACATGTTTGGTATTTCGTATCAAACAGATAAGAACATATTTTGTCACCTTGATAAGAAAAGTATTTTATCTCCCCTATCAGTTCTCCAAACACAAGGTTCAGGTTTGATATAAGCGTAGGTCGAAGGCCATGATTTGCGCTCTGGCGTCGCTTCGCTCCTGGAGCGACGGTCCGGTCTACCTCCTTGCTCTCATCACACCATTACCAACTGTATGTTTGGTTTAAAATACTAGGAGAAAAAATCTAACATAGTGCATTTTAAACAAATAAACTATAGCACGCACCTAGGTAATTTTTTTATTTGCAGAAATTTTATTTCGGGTATTATTTTTAGTACTAGATTTACTAATACTGTTTTATCGCAACTTAATATAACAAAAATGTTAATTTAGCTTGTAATAGATGTATTACATACATATCTACTAAATTTACCAAAAAAGTCTTTTTGCAGTATTTCCTTGCCTTAAAACGACACAAAAAAACGCTGACATTATGTGGTTACTAAATTCAAGTACCATAAAAAACAAACAGAAAATGCAGAGATCTGGCAATTTTAATGTTATAATTTTTCGCCTTCTTTTGTCAAAAAACATATAGGCAAAATGCTTATATATATCTTGACAAATCTAAATCTAAATAGTAATATCTTGCAATTTGAAGTTGTTATATGCACTGATTTATATTAAGGACAAAATTTACCGGTAAAATATAAAGTAAATTTTATGTTTAAGGTAATAGATAATGTGTAAACGCAAATTTTACGGATTTTTTGTGACGGTAAATTCGTTATTGCAGTTTCTATTTGTTCTAGAAAAAATAAGTTTTTTATGTTAAGTCGGGTACAGAAATAACAATCTAAAGCAATATCCGCCAAAAAGAAAAACATTAATCAGGTAAGAAAACAACCGTTCTAATTTTTACTGTTATTAATACATAATAAGTCGGTACAAAAAATATTTATACTGCTTTTGGTAACGCTAAAAAATGGAACAAAGTCTCGGTTTTACAAAATTTCAATAACGTTAGTTCCGGTATTGCAGTCTCTAGATATTACACAACAAACAGATTATGAAACGATTATTTTAAGTAGTTTACATTAACGTAAAATCGCAATAATAAGCAACTTTTGACCAAAAAAATTTTTGCGGTAAATTAGTTATCTTTGAATGTTATTTTTTAAAAAAGCATTTTTTTTATAAAAAAAAAAATTTTATTACGATTCTAGGTCCACATACTATATACTGTGCAAAAAGGTAGTATTTTCACTTACTTTTCAACAGTTTCCGGGGTCATAAACAGTGTAAATGTATACTAGCTGCCAATATATCAAGTATATAAATGCATAGAACAGATTGTACCTTAAAAAAAAATATAAAATCAAAGTAAATATAAATCGACTTGTTAAAAAAACATATATAGATTACCTTTAACATTTTTTCTTTGACATTTCACCTATACGCCTTTTACGCAACGGCTGTTTTTTACGGAGGGTGCAATTTTTAATACGACCCCATATAGCTTTTATACGATATAACTACTGATTGTAAAAATTAAATTTAAAATTATAAAGAATTAATATACTAAAAGCTCGAAAGACTGTCATTATTTTTTTTGTCGGCCAGTAAATGATCGGGTGCATGTATTCCACATTAGTTTCGAAAAAAGCGGTCGTAAATACAACCTTTACTGTAAACGGCTTGGAATTTACAATATAAGCAATAAAAAACTGCATCGTAAATGAAATAAAGTACAGGTATTGAACAAAGACTCTTTGTTAGCAAATGTACGTATAGACTACATATGCATATATGTGTTTTTAGAAAAAAAATCACAAAACTTTTCTATAAAAGTTTGTCGTGTAGAATATTTATCTGTGGTGTATAAAACTGATCAATATATTTATCGTATTAAAAAAGCAAAACTATCAAAAATTATGTATTAAGTTTTCCGGGCTTTTCACGCAAAATCAGCATAACTGAACAGAACTGTGGACACTTTACTGCAACACTATTTAATCAAATTTGTTTACATAAAATGCCTACGAATCAAAACATAACATTTCATTATACTCTTTGTTTTGTTTTTGCGTAGTTTACTATTATGAATTTTTTTTTCAGAGCATAATAAAAAATTTTACCTATATTTCCGTCATTTTTACCACGCAAAATACTCATTATGTATGTATGGGGGCCTGCGCACCGTCACCCATACCCCTTATCTCGTTAACATTATAAAAGCCGTACGTGTTTTTTCTGAATATCTAGGTTTGCCTGTAAAGTGTCATGTTTTTGCAATTAAGTCACCAATTTTTTTTAAGTAAACTGCTATTTTTCCTCGGTCAATATGCATTTTTTTTTGGATCAAAAACAAATTTTTACTTTCTTTTATGCATTTGAAAAAAGAATAAATACCCCTCATTTTGTTTAATAATGACTAGATATTTGTATATGATAGTCAACAAACATTTAATTTTCATAATATTTTCAAAAACGAATAGTTACCTGAAATATGTGAAATTTACTAACATAACCAACACAAAACAGTACAGTATCACGTATGTTTGTTTAACTTGGCCATAATTAAGAGATAATTATACAAAGAAGCACCATCTATAAGAAAAGAATAAAAACGTGAAAAATAAAAAAAAAACCCCGTACCCAGCAGTTTTTAAGCCAGGAAGTAGTCAGTGTCTGTAAACAGTTAGGGCAGATGCCTTTTTTCGATGTTTTATTGTTAATGATTTTTTTTGGAAAACTTTTTTTGTAAATTTTGTTATTTGGATATTTAACATGTTAATAGACAAAGTTTTTGTGTGCCAAAAAAACATCATGACTCATATATAAGACAAAAACAAAAAGAAAAATACATTTGTATTAACAAACACATGATTCATTTAAACTATACCGATAGTACAAATGACAATAAGTACTTTTAATACTTATATTTACGATTGAATTAAGCCAAATATGTGTTTAAATGACTTTTATAATGTAAAATTTTTCCAAAAATATTTTGGTCGCACAAAAAATTCCAATACGGTAAAAACCGTTTAAAAGCCTTTTTTTTTGCAATGACCTATATGTGAGACATTGTCTCCTGAGAGATAAAACGAAAAAAAAATACTAGCACATAAAAAGACCCCCCTAAATGTAGGAGTGAAAAATTTGTAGAAGGATGGGGGGGGGGTACCCCCCCCTGGGTCCGCCAGTAAAACGCGGTAAAATTGTTACTAAGCAGGATAAGCAAACAAAAAACACACATGATGATTACAGGTATCCGAATAATACTTTGTAATAAAAAAATATGTTTGCAAAAAAGAATGTCTTCCAAGTAATCAAATATACAAACAAGACAAAGAACTATATTTTCTATTACGCTTTGTTGTGTGATCAGTTCATTTTGTATATAAAATATGCAAAATTTAACTTTACTATACTGAAATACATTGGTAAAGTAATACATAAATTTCTATAAAGAAGCGGATCACTGATTACTTTTGAATGTGCAAAATGTAAAATTGCGTATGAAATAAAAACAAAAGACAAAATTTTACCTCGTAATGACACATAATATATATTTTTATTTTGCATTTTGCTTTTTTTCTAATAATTAAATGTATAATTTACGTTTTTTGCACGCAGAAAGTGCTTTTTTTGCGCATTTGACTGCGAACAACATACACTATGTAGATTTTTGTTTGTATAGTTTCTTTTTTTTCACTTGGTACTTCTAAGTAGATGTAATTTTCCAGCAAAAAAATATTATATTATATTAAGTTTTAAACTTTTGTAGAAAAGCTTTTTTGAGTTAATTATATCTCTAAATAAACTTAGGGTTTTGTGTTTTGGCTTGGTTTGGGGTTTATTGCAACATTATTCATTCGCGTCTACTCTTCTCATAGTTGTTTTTTTAATATAATAATCATTTGTTTATGGCAAAGTAAGGCAAACAAAGTGATTCGCTACTTTTCTTGTGTTGTACTGGTTGTTGTTTTCCCTTTTTTCGAGTTCCCTTTATTTTAAAAATAGCATGAAAATGTAGATGTTTGTTTCTTATATTTTGTTTCTTATATTTATTAATTTAAAAAAACGGAGGTATATAATTTTCAAAATTAAAAACTAGGGTATATATACATTTTCCTATTTTTTTGCAATCAATATGATTTTTTACTTGCATTTAAAATGGAATAATGTTGTTTTTTCATTATATATGTTTTTTGTATGCTTTTTTTTAATATCTACTAAATATTTGTCGGCGTGTACTAATCAATAAAGACCTAAAATCCTTTAATCTTTAAACAAAATAGTACTCGAAAAAAAACAAAATATAAATTATTGCATTTAAAAGATAAACATAGTAATTTATGCTGAACGTGACAAGAAAGTATCATGGATTGCACTAAAAATCAAATTGATTGCAAAAAATTTATTAAAAATGCAAAAAAAAGTTCATATTGATCACAAAAAACTAACATGATTGCAAAAATGAGTCAGTTTAATGGCAAAATCCAATTTGTGTGTTTTTCTTTAAAAACATAGTACTGCAATATTATCTTTAAAAAAGATGCGTCTAGAAAATTTATTAAAAAGGTCGGCAAACTATTTGTGTAATATGATAAACAGCGTATTATTGGGTTTTAATTTAAAAACATTATAAATGGACTGTTTCTGGTACAAAAAATATTTTGCTTATATAATATTTATTCTGTAAAAATATAAAAATGCAATTTTATGCAAATTTTTATGTCATCATTAGGCATTTCAAGAGCAATTTTTTTTCATAAAAGCTGTAAAAATGCATATAAACGCAGTTTTTTTTGATGCATGGTAGTTTTGCATGCGATGTAATTTAACATATGTCCGTATAAAATACAATAAATTATAATCAAAATTTACAAGAAATGTGCATTCCGATGTAACCTTTTGAATACAATTATTGTATAAAAACATGTATAATGATATTATGTTAGCCACAAAACTTCTTTGCCGCACAAATTGCGCATTTTTTACGATACACATACAGGTTTTACGCATTTCGACGATTACCTTAGCAGTTTTACGTAAAAATCCTATATATATATAACACAAATACTTTGATTTTTTTGATTTTTTTCACTAGCGGTAATATATGTATAGTGTCAGTTTTTTTTGTTGCAAGTGACAGTAAACAGGTGTCTAAAATTAGTCTTTTGGTTTCCTTTTATTGTTTCCCCTTTTAAAGACCAAAAATGTAAAAAAAATGCTAAATCTGACGTATCTTTGCATAAGAAAGCAAAACAACGGTTTTAATCTGCAGAAAAAGTAATAACTAAGCTCTATTATAGCACAGAACTCCGTACCTGCCAATTTTATGTTGTAGGAGAAGATACATATCTTTATCTTATGTCTTAATGGAATAAAAAACTAGAAACTCACTATGCACAGAACAAAAAAAAGGCATGTAATATTATCAAAACACGTGGAAAAATTTCTCCGATATCCGAAAGATTTTTTTGAACCTATGCTTGCAACTTATTAAGAGCAAGGGTTCGCATTGCGCTCAAATTGAGCCATGAGTCTTTTTTACGCTAGCCGTATGTCTCGAAAATAAGCAAATTATAATAAGAAGCAACTACAGAATCGAAAATTGACTGGCAAATAATCTTACGAAACGTTTTCAGGACTTGTAATCATAAGTAGTGATATTCAGATAAAGATCTATAAAAATATATCTTTGTCTTTGAAGTTGAGATTTTCATATATATTTATGTACGAATTTGCTCGTTAACATATTTACGTCTACTAAGGTGTTAACCCGTAGATTAAGCATTTATATCTTACATAAAGATTATTGCCGTGTATTTATTTTTACATATATGATACTTGCAGGCGCAAAAAAACATATTTTAAAACACATATATGCCCACAAAATAAGCAATTTAACAAGGTCAATTGCAATTGCATATATGTAAATCTTAAAAACATATATAAAAATAAATATGAATTTTTTGTATCAGTTCTGTATACTGTAACATATATGTTTTTTTTACTTAATTAATTCTTACTGTTAACTTTTACTTTAGTTTTCTTAACTTTTTATAAAATGAACCAATCGTCAAAAAAGCAAAACCAAAAAGAGATCAATACAGTTGAACACAAACAACAATTTACTGGTGCACGTCAGCCACAACACTTTCTACGTATTTAAATAGTATATCATCACAAAAAATTGCAAGTGAAGAAGCCCCGACAACTAAGAGGGCAACAAAACTTTAGCAGCGCGAAAACCCTACTCTTGTGCAAAAAAAGACATTCGGAAAAACTATAGCAAACCTTGCAGGTTTACAAATAAAACCTGTAGACTTAGCAAACAATGGGCTGAGATGATGAAGTTTATGGGAGACGGATTTTCTGCGGCTGAAAAAACACTAAATACAATGCACCGATACCGAATACGACAGTGAATTTTCGGCTTGTCGTAAAACTGACATTTCTCCGGTCACTTGAGGGTACTATGACACATTTTACAGGACTTGTGACAAGCCAGACAACGGGTTGTTAACACATATACTTGATACACGCAATTTAAAAGTGCTGGCAAATAACTTAGTCAGTTTACTCTTACCAGTAGCAAAAAGAATCCTAGGGGGTAAGTGATGAATAAGAGATGATAGCTGAATTAGGCGGAAATGAAAAATAATGATGTGATGGAGAAAGAAGAAAGTCAGACTAATAAAGTTGCAAAGGGAAGGTATTGTATGAATGCAAATGAAAGCGAAAGGGCAGGAATAAGAACAACGTAATATGTCAACAATAAAAAAATGCATCAATTTCTCACTAATTTTAAAGAAATTTCAAAATAAATATTATTAATAATCTCTTTTTACATTTTTTTTTAATAAATTAAAAACTTCACTGCAAAAAAAAAATAGTTTGAATAGAAGATATTATCACCACAGTAAATTTCAACATCAAACATTGTAAATTTGACGTTGGATTTATCTAATGCACATTCTACTCATGCTCTTGTGGCGTATAAATTTCGCGTCAAAAGTTTTTTTTTCGTCATTTAAAATACCGAGAAATGGTTTGCGGTATTTTTACTGCCGGGGTAAGCTGAATATGCAAAAAAGTATAGATCTTTAGCAGATTTAGACCCGAACGGCAGAACTGAAATTCCTGTTAATCATTCAGTATGATTTTGCTCGATTCGGAGTTACAAACATATCTTTTACAATTTTCATAGTCAAAAGCCACCATAAATGCAGTGTAATTCGCAATTTTCATATAAAAATGTATCCATGCAATTTTAGTTAATATATTTAATGGTTATATGGAGTCATGTCTTTAAACATCACGTTTCGTTTTTACTACTAACAGTTGCAATTTACGATAGATATATGCCATTTTCCTTTCTGTGAGTAAACTTTTAAATAATTACATGTTAGAAAATATAAAGTTGCTTACTGTTTATAGGCAAAATCAGATAAAATGCGTGGAACCACGTTTTTTATGCAAAATCTTAGTATCTTTTGATTCTCATAGTATACCAAAGAGAAACTGAAAAGCTTTGGGAAAATATTTCTTTTGATGTCGCTGGATTTATGCTCACGTATAAGGTAACTAAACCTGGTAGCAGCGCTGCATAAGCTTACACTTGTAAAAACACTGAATAGGCCTGCATCTAATAGATAGTGTAAATATAGTTCGTTTTAATGAAGATAACTTTTGAATTTGAGTAAATAATTTGTAAAGGCATATGCGATTGTAGCAAGCTACGCCTACCGTCTTGCTACTTCTGCTACACAGATGATAGCTACTATGCGCATTTTTATTTTCTTCCATTTAATATGGGTGGGGGTAGATAGTAAAAAAAAAAACTTATATTTGAACTTTGTGTAATTTTTATTGCACACATTAAAAAAACCCCTTATGTAAAAATACATATATGTACAAAGTATTTGTATACATAAAAAAAACAAATCCTTGTTTAACCATATATCTAGTTGACTTTACAAATATGTAAAAAAAAAATACACAACCTATGTCCTTAGCAAAATGTTAAAGATATTAAGGGTTAAAGGTGTAGTATTTGATTAGTGTAAATCATATAAATAATATTTTTATAAAATATACATTCATAATGGTATTTATTTATGCCTGAACAGTGTGATTTTTCATTTGTAATATAAATTTTGTTTTTAACCATAGCAATCTACAAAATATAATTTGTTGAACATAAAAAAATAAAGTTATACATACAATTTTATGTTAAATTGCACTTACTATGTAGGTAATATCCTTTTCTCGTAGTTACTGTAGTTCTATTTATAGCCTCAGCCTATAGCTTCTATTTATAGGAGGCCCGAAAACCACAAAAAGGTAAACGACTCTTGATTCAAAGGATAAAAACGAGAAACAAAAAAAAGAAGAATTTGATACAAAATTATAAGTAGTGAGATAGATGACTCGATATAAACTACAAAGTATTACTTTCTTGAGACTAAAGTGTTCTTTTACATAGTATCAAACTAATATTTGTATGTTTTTAACAATGAATTGATAGACTTAATCATTTAAATTTTAATAGAAACTCTTTGGAACAAAAATGAATAAAAGAAGATACAAAACATTAAGTTGTCCTAGTAAAAAAAAACGTTACTTTGATATATTTTCAGACAACATCACAAAAAGAATTATGTTTAATATCCGACAATCACATATTTTGTGTATTCAAAATAATACTTTTTGCGCTGAATCAGGGAAACCCAAAAAAATGGCATAGGTAAGATATATTATCGATGGTAACTTTGATGATTAAGATTTTTTGTAAAGAATTGAAGCTCACATCAAGGAGTTTCTAATATTTTTTTCTTTTGTATTTATATTTATATCTATATATAAGATTTTGTACAGTACGCCCCCTTAAGAAGGCACACCCTCAAGAAGGCACTTACAAATGCAAATCAACAAAAAATAGAAATAAAAGGGAATAATTAAAATGTTATATTTACATAAAGTTATGCATATGGTGCAATTTTTCCTAATTCTTTTCCACACTTTCTTTTTTAATTTATGTTCCCCCTAAATATGGTAAGCAGAGAAGTAAAGAAGAAGAACTTTCTTACTAAAGAACAAGAACAGACAGTCATTGGGAAATGAACATAGGCATTACATGGGCATCTATCTGCCCCAAATTAAATATTTTAAGAAGAAGTTACTACAGGATAAAGAATGAAAGTGTTACTCCTCAAAATTAAGGCACTTATGCCGCGACGTTGTAGAAATCCCAGATGAATCACACCCCATTTATGCCAAGAATGATAATAAATTAGAATCAGAGAAACCGAAAAATGAAAAATAACATCATCATAGGCAAAATGAAGAGATATTAGTATGCTTTGAAAGCGCCCTCTTTCTTTCTAGCGAGATTATATTAAATGAAGACTCAATCTGGAAAATCAAGACGAGAATAACTTATACACAACTGAATTAAATACGGGTGACTTTGAAGTTACAAAGAAGAAATAAGTTTTGAAAACGCCCACCTACCACAGAATTAATAAAAGAAGATTAAATTTTATTAGAGATGCGAATCGGGCATTTTTTCCATTATCATATTCAATTATAAAAAAAATTCGCGTGCTCTATGGCAATTAAATATAAAATAGATAATTTCTAAGCGAGTAATGGATGGTTATGCAGATTAATGTATAAGTATAATGTTAAACTTGTCTCAATATGTGGCGACTCTGGATCAGCCGATTTTGTTGCTGCTGATAGATTTTTGCAAGATATGAAGAATAAATTTTCAGATTTTGCGGCCTCTGACATTTTTAATTTGGATGAAACAGAGTGTTTTACAAACAGTTGCCTGATAAGACTTTCAGAATAAATCTCGAAACCATAAGAGGAGAAAAACAGAATATTGAACGTCTAACGCTGCTTTTTGCAGT
>JAQFYM010003157.1:0-19720 GCA_034694785.1 Agrenia bidenticulata | reverse complement strand
TACGTATTTATGTATTTAAAACTGTTATGAAATAAAATTGTCAAAATATTTTATTATGATGTACATATATCGCTGTTGGGGATGGAACAGATAATAACGCCCTGTTCACCCCCACTAACTAGAAACGTGAATAATTTTGAAATAAGGGTTCAGATAAGAGTTTGATAACTGCAATCAATGTGGATCGCTCAGATCTTGCGATGTGCGTTAATTCGGTGTAATAAAATAAACGCGGTGCGTTTAACTATGCTTTTAATATAAGCTTAATCTAGAGGCAAGTTAATATATCAGTAAAAGGATAAAGGTTTTAGAACAGGTATAAAGGTATAATAAGAAACTTCTGTAAACAAATATCATCTTTTATATGGCCAAGAATAGTAAAAGACAAGCTTTAAATGCCTCATCCAAAAATCGCATGTGTGAGAATTTTTTTTTTTGACCAAGTTACGTAAATCCTTGCCCTAAATTAAATTTTAAATTAAACATCAAAAAACAAAATCAAGTACAACCACGTTCAGCAATTTTCAAGCTACTTTTGATTATAAATTAAATGCAGAAAAAACTTTTTTTCGCTGTTTAAAAACAAAAAAAAAATTGGTAAAAAAAGCTACTTTAAAAGGAACTCAAAGTTATGAACCAATCCTATCAATATAAGTATCTCATACAGCAAAACGAACAAAATGGTTAATAATCATGTTTTTTTCGTTGGTATTTTTTTGTAAACCAAATATATAAAGTTGATAATTTGTATATCTTGATACGCATTTAAATTTAATAGCAAAAAATGCGTATTTAACAACTGAGTAATGCAAGATCATTTTTTAATAGTTGTTAGTACAATTTTACTTAATTATCCCTCTCATTACAATTATCAAACGTATTTAAAAAAAACGATTCCGAGTTTTTCAAAGTCCAATCTTTCAAGTTCGTTTAAATGTAAACTTTGTTGTGCTATAAATCTTTTTTGACGTTGTGTTACATTTATAAAAATAGATTCTTAGTTATTTTTTTCGTTTTTGCTAACATGCAAATTAAACATATGTTTAACCATGTATTTAACATATAAAAAAACAGCTATACTTCAAAATAAAAATCTTACATTGTTTAAAAAATATACAAAAAAATAACCAAGTTAAGAAATAGTTGCCAAATTAAAATACATGGAATCTCTAAAACGAAGAAATATGTATATTGGAAAATGTGACGTAAAATTATTGACAAGCAATAATTTAATATCTACGGTGATTAATGCTGTTACAAGAATTTCTTATAATGTAAATATGTACTATAAAATTATTCAAAATTTTTTCTTAAGGAATTCTGGAAAAAAATTGGAACTACATGTCCAATATAGGCAGATATTTTGTAGTCAATTTCTAGTCCAATATAGAAAGATTCACCTGTTCATCTTTTTTTTTATAATGAACGAAAGCAATGAGTACTTCGTAAGCAAATTAAAAATTATAATTGCAATAATATTGAGTTAGAAAATTTTATTTCTGTTTTTTCTTTTTTAGATTGATATTATATAAATAGTCAAATTTTTGGCAAACTATATCAAAGCAAGAGTCTAAAAAGACTGTAAGAAATAAATATTAGATAAAAAGCAAGAATAATATCAATATATGCAATATATACAAAATTTAAAGGAATATAAAAAAAAAGCCACATGGTATTGGTTTTTGCGTGAATTTAACTTTACTTTGGTGAGAACTACACACACACGTATCAACAAATATTCAACTAATGTATTAGATAAAAAACAAAAAGATACATAGAGTTTTTATAATATAGTACATATATGCTTTTTTGAGTATAAGTAGGTAAAGAATGCAAATTATAAAGTATATTTTTTTTTCGATTACGTTATCAGCCTTAAAGATTAAAAACTACATTTTCAGGTAAAGAAGCACTGTTAAACTACACGCACTAGATTATTTCTGTTAACTGTTTTTTTTTCATGTCTTTTTTCTCTATGACCGTTACTTTTTTCTCTATTTTTAGTCTTTGCAGAAATAAAAAAATTAAAACTCTTTTTTTACAATTCGCTTATGCATCAATTATAGTTTTTTATTCGTCTTTTTTTGCGGTAAGAGAAATTATGCACCAAAAAAAAACTTATATACATTTTTGGTTAAGACGCTTTAACGATACCAATTAACCTTATTTCCCTTTTGGGTAACTACTAAAAAAATTGCAAACAAACTAAGAATCCATCCAGTTCATAACATTTGCAAAAAATTTGATATGCATAAATGCAAAAAGGCATTAATAATTATTAAATAATTACAACTTAGAAAGATAAAAAATATTCCAATTTTGGAAAAATATTAAAAAAAGAAACGAATAATAAAAAACACGAAAATAAAAAAAGTATGTAAGTTTGAAACCCATAGGTAAGTACATTATACTAGAGACCGGGGAATTTTGCTTTGAGATAGGTAAAAAATAAAAATAAGAAAAAACTCTAAGTTCTTGATTCTTTATTAAATAGAAAGAAAAGCCCTTGCGAAATCGATTATGTTGTCAGATTTCTTCTGATATCACTAACAATAACCCTATTACAATTTAAAGATCTTTCAACCAACACCGATGTAAGAGGACAATAATTTAAACATCGTTCATCAGCCTTGCAATTCAGAAAATTATCATCCGCATATAACTTATAACTTAGATTGGTTTTTGACTTTTTTTCGAACCCTTGACACTGTTCATTATCCGTAATTTGTTTTGAAAAATTTTAAAAGCAGAAATCAGATCACGCGTTGTTAATGAATTAGTCTCTAAAAGCGTAGTTACCCCCCCGGAAGCTCACTATATTTATTAATACTAGTAACTCAGATATTAATTCTTCTGATTTAAGCAATTCTTGTAAATCATTGTTTGGCGATTCAATTTCAAAATAGGCCTTCATTTTCTAAAAAAAAAAGGTACATATATATAGCAAAACCCACCCAGGTTCCCCATCTGATTGCAATCGGAAGTTTTGTAAATACCAAACCTGTAATTTTCTTAAATCTCTGTTTCTTTTTTGTATTTCTTGCAAAAAATTTCTTTCAAATTCCTTATAAATTTATACATGTATACTGATTGATTCTAAAAACGCTTTAAAATTATGCATATATTGACAAAGACAAGTTATGTGTTTCATTTCCGTAGAGAATTTATTTAATTTTTTTTCCAATACTCACATAAAATGATGCTTTATCACTTATTAATTTCCGAAAATTCCTGGTATTTTCTGGTTTTCCAATAATTTTGACCAAAAGAAACAATATTTAACCATAAATATTTTGTGTGTTACATGCATCTATTTCAATGGTGGCAATGAGATACGGTTTTTTCGACTTGAATTCATTGAATTCACCAATTGAAACATTTAATATTTTTCGGGAACTTGAATCAGGACTCTCATCAAATTTGAAATAGATGGGAACATTATTGTGTGAATTATATAGTTTAGTTAACGCAGATGCATGTAGATTCGGCAGATAATGTTTACGGTATTGAGTTAAAAAAAGGAATAAAAAATCAAAACGAATACTGCTAAGTATTCTGTAAAACCTGGGTCATCAACTTTATCTAATGGGGTGTTATTTCTAACCATCCATTCAAAAAACCCATTTTGCTTCTCGGTCTCTGTTTTTGGGATATCTGTGCAGTTTTTTTTGCTATACTATAGATGTTCTCTTTCTTCTTCTTTAAATGTTTTTTGGATTTACAGTGTAATTTAACACTCCAAAGACCATGTTTTGCATTGTACTTGATTTCCGTCTTGCAATATTTGCAAAATAAGTTTTTATTGTCAGGATTTCTATAAATTCATTATCTTTAAAAGACCTTTTTAAGGCAGTGTATAGGCCACTATTCTTGCAATCATCTTTTAAATTAGATATGTGTTTTATTTTCAGATCTTCTTCAATGTAGCAGTCTTTTTCATAGGGTCAAATTGCGAAATCCATTTTTTCTTTTATAACAGTTGTATACCATGGCAGATAATTGCTGTTATTATAAACTTTGTCGTACACTTCTTTGTTGCTCAATTACATAATCATCGTTTGAGTCATCATCTGCACTTTCAATGCTACTTATACATAAATTTTTGGCAGTTGCATCATAAAAAAGGCTAATAAAACTAATATTTGCAAATCTGCCATCTTCACTAAGTATTATGTCATGGTTCGGTATTGTATCGATGGCTTTGGTTTGTTTTTGCCACACCTCTGTTTCTGTTTACTCCCAATTTTAGTATCAACAAGTATGTTCTCGTCTACAATATAAGTATAATCCTCCTTATGTTCGCTGTTCTGTAAATTCGGTATGATTATTCATTTTTAAGGGTCACAAGAAATGCAAAAATATCTCAAAAAAAGGATCTCAAAATTTTGAGATTACCTCAAAATTCAACTAAAGCTTATAAAACAGAAAAGTAAAAAATACAAATGCATAATATACAAGTTTTAAGTAATAAAAACATTTCCGATTCTACAAAAACCCCGGTCCCTACATTGAACTAAAATTATACTGGCTAAAAAAATAACAAAATAAATAAAATAAATCTTCGAAAAAAAACAATGGCAAAATCAACTAAGCAACAAATATAAGAAAAAAACAAAACCAAAAAATTAATAGTTTTAAAAAGATCAGAAAAATGAAGCCTATTGAAATACGTAGATGACGACTCTGCTCGAACAAAAAAAAAGAGTAGTTTAAGACAATAACATCCACAAATATATGGTAAATATAAAATAATATCGTGGAAAGGTCGTAACTTACACTTAAAAAATTTTTATGAACAAATATTCACGAGTGAAGAATAAAAAAACCATAAACAAGGAATTTTGATACATGAATATGTGCACATTCACAAGTATGTAAAAAAAAGTGTTTACTTTCATTAAGTCGCTATTCCACTCATTGTTAAATTCTCTATGTTCCGATACGTTAATTTACAACCCATGCGCAAAAAGAAAGTGACCGTGTAAAAGAGATAACAATAAAAGGCTTTAATAAACAATGAAATATGATACTAAATTACATTTCAAAGCCGGTAAATGACAGCTATATGTCATTTGCATTGTGGTGGTTTTTTTCTTCTGTTAAAGTATAAAAAATCTAAGGGTTAGGCAACATAACACATTAATTGCAGGTATTGTAGATAATTTTTTTCTGCTTGGAAAAATTAACAGACACACAGATACTTATTACATGCTTACATAACAATAAAATTATTATAAACAATGCTTTTAAAAGGTGGTAAGTAAGAATTTTATTTTATATATGACTGCAATGACGTTTAAAAATAAGTTTGTTCTCGTTTCATATTACTAATCATACACATAATACTCCAAAAACATTGTTTGACGATTTTACTTTTTTTTATATTTTTGTTTTTTTATAAACATTATGTAACATATTCGTATCCAAACAAAATTTATTTATATATAAAAATAACTAAAATAATGAATATAAAAAATTAATTTTATAGTTTAAAACTAAAGATTTATAAATATGTAAACAATTCTTTACAATAAAACCTTACATTCCAAAATACCACTACAATATAAATAGATGTTTTTTTGTACATAAAAAACAATATAATTTAAAAGAAGGCGTTTTAAAAGGCATAATAATTACAACCAGCCATAAATCATGCCAAGTTTCGTTCTTACAGCTATATGCACCCTATAAAAAATAGACAAATAGTTTACAATCCAACAAAAAGCATTCACTCAACTGCGATATAGGTTTAATTGTGTTTGATCGTCAGCCGCATCTTTGAGGTGCGACTTTGTTAAATAGCAAAAGAATATAGTAAAAAAAAATGTGCCAAAAATGCAACATACTTATAAAATAATATCAAAATACAACAAATTCAACAATCGAATGTAAATAAAAACAATTTTTTAGGCATAAGTTGTATAAAATTATAAATTTTGCGACAATAATAAACACTATATGTATATACTGACTACATAAATATTAGTTCTGTTTTTTATAATACGATATTTTGTTTTGTTTTGAAATAACATATTTTTTACTGCCTGAAATACACCTACAAAAAGAATATGATTATTTTTATTTTTATTTATAGATATTAAGATCTAACATTTAAACTGCAAATAACATGTTTTTTTTATATTTGTTGTAATATATTTTTAATTTAACAATGCATTGCAATTTATTTATACTTGCGTTTTGCTTGTATAGTAACATAAAAAATATAAAACATTGCATTGAATTGCAAAAGAAAAAAAGCGTAAATATATAAAATATGCTTGAAACAAATTGCATGTCTTATAAACATAATTAAATTATGAAAAGTATAATATGTCATTATACGCCCTTTTTTACTTAACGAATACTAATTTTGTATTTTCGAGTTTTACTTATTGTTATTACTACCGAAAAGATTTTTTATTTAATATCTGAAAATGATCTGTTAAGAAGAAATTTATACTTCCCACTTTAGTTAATATTGTTCGCGAATTTCTTTTAAAGTAATTTGTTTTTAAATAAACAGTCAATATCTTTTAGTAAATGATCAAGTTATCTTTTTTGATTTTTCACTATAATGCAAAAGCGCAAATGATTTGAAAGTTTCCACTTTAATTTAAATAGTTACTGTTTTTAAAAACAATAAAAAGCAATAAAAAATAAATTTGCGCAAATTACAAAATCTTACCAACCCGAGTTCGTAAGATATAAGCTTTTATAAAAAACTCATTCTAAAACGAAATTTACATGTCTGTTTTCTAAATGCGCATAAAAAAAATGCATGTTTTCAGGTGAATAACACATCAATCTTGCATAAAACTTACCTTTAAATGTATCTGTAAAGGTTTTTATAGTACATAAAAACGATTTAAACTATAAAAGTAAGAAGAACATTACCTTTACGATGTTATACAAATCAGTCTAACAGGGTTGCGTCACAATTATTATCTTGTTCAACATCAAAGGCTTTAAAAACAATGTTCGTAGCTATTTTTTCAGAAAGGGTGTTCAACAAAACAATATATGCTGTTAGATGTTCGTGCTGGTTATAGAGAATACTGGTATACATATAGACCTAAAAACTAACATTTTATGTAAGCGTTTTTACAGGACCACTAAAAAAGCATGTATCGCAATATATTTGTTTTTGGCTTGATTTTCGCAAGGCAAAATTTTGGTTATGGGATATACATTGCTAACTAACTCTATAAAAATGTATAAATTTACGACTATTTAGTAAGTGATATGCTTATATTCTACTACGAATATTGTAAGTTATAAAGACCAAGCCTGAAATTATGTTTTTTGTTTCTTTACATGCATCAAGTATAAAGTTTAAAAATTTGTATGACCATTATTTCTTATCTGCATAATAGCCGTTTTATGGTATTCTTTGGCCTATAAGTTTTCGAATTATATATATTTTCACAAACAAAATACAAGAATTTGATACGACATGTCTTTTATAATGTTTTTTTGTTACAAAAAATAGCTTGTTGCAAAACAGACAAACACTTTTTGTATAAATGGACCAAAAATGTACAATTTATTGTATAATTTTTATTCTAATATACAGCTTTTTTCAATATACCATAAAGGAAACATGAATTTGCAATTGTAAAGCATGTGGACAAAAAAAAAAGGTGAAACTCTTTTTTAATAGTTTTTTAAAGGTTTTACACAAAAAACGCGAAAAATAAATTTGTGAGATTTTTTTTGCAAATATTAAAAAATTATGGATAGATAAAAATCTAAATGAAGGCTCCATTACCTTAGCAGTGTATTTGGTTACTATGATTATATCATTTTTGAAGAAAGCAATAAATGTTACTCTTTTAAAAAAAGTTGCTGATAGCTTTCGATTCTACCGGCATTTTCTATATATCTATTGTTTCATATTTTCTAGAAATCCTAGTAATTTTCTTTAAGATAGTTTTTTTTTTCTTTAAAGTAATATAAAGAAAGTAAGTCAGTTTGAGTTTATTAAATCATGCATTAATCTTACAAATAAATGCTTGTCATAAATTTTACGAAAACAGATACTATGCATCTTGTTATTTAAAGTTTTTGTTGGTTTTCGATTTGTACTGAGTTTTTAAAAATTGCGGTTAGAATATGACCAGAATACTTCAATATTAAGTGTATGGACCGCGTTGTCGCATTAACCGAAGTTCTGATTATGGCATACAGTATGATGTGAATTTAAATGCCGGAAGTCTTCGCATTGCCTTACATCAATCTTCTCATCTGTCACTATAACTTATTAACTAGTAATAATTGTCTTATTTTTACTTCTGCAAGAGTAATACCACTCATTTTCTTCATAAAATTTTAAAAAAAAACTTGTTGCTATCGTTTTGTTCAAAACCCCGATTATCCAATCCATCCTGGCTTTTTTATCTTTATTTGTTATACTTTGACGCATAAAAGAGCTTATACATCATTACTACCACACCATTTTCTCTGATTTCCGCTACTGAATCAGTTTTTTAAAAGATCGCACTATTTTCGTTGAGTTTGTTGTAAAGATTTTGTACTATTGATTTATGCGAGTTTAAATCATATGCCAAACTTTATGCTAGTATTATTCTTGCATACTCAAAAACGACTTTCGGGTATTTTTTTGTTGTCAGTTTTTGTTTTTTATTTTTATTGTCAAATAGTAATGCTTTCTAAGGCTACAGCTTTGAAAATCTTCGTAATTTCTACGCGAGTATTTAAACTGTTAAATATAGATTGCTTTGTTTGGTACATGATAAACACGGAATAGACATTTTTTTTTCCTATGTTTAATAGAAAACACATAATATTAAATTGTGTCGAAATGATATTCGTAAACTTGTCATTATTCAATATCGGGCTTACATTTTTATTTATTCATATTTCAATTTTAAATTTTTTGCAAAAATTCTTTAAATTAAAAAGATTTTCGCGAAAAGGCCATATACCAATTTCAAGGCAATACGGATTTAAAAACTAAAGGAAAAATATATACACATAACAAAAGAATGAAACAAAGCCGCAAAGGATGGAATATAAGTAATAAAAAAACGGTGTTTTATCCTATATAAGAATTTAGACAAATAAAATAAAATAATTGTCAGTATACATCAGACAGTGTGTGAGTTTTCAACATCGTTTTATAACTAAAAAATGTACACTTTTTACTATTACAATATACAGTTTGTAGTCGTAAACTGAAGATTTTTACAAAAATGCTATGTTCATCAAAATAATATTTTTGTCTAAATTGGAGAAAAAACAAAAACTTCAGGATTTATCACGTTTGTCTTTTTTATGCTACAATTTACATGCCTTTAAGCAGTAAACTTCTAAGCAATGCAGCAAATTTATATATTTCATTAACTTAATGTAAAAAGCGGCAGTGCATAAACAGAAAAAAAACATCAATCTTTCCCACTTAAAACTTCTTGAAAAAAAAGAAAACCATAAAAACATACCCTACATTACTCATACCCACCAAGAGATGTACGGCTTTTCCATACATTTAAATCTCAGCCTTACCATGCTTGTTACCATTTTAAAATTGCAAATTTCGTACACCGCTTACACTTTACAACCATATTCCGGATATCCAATTTTTTTTGGCGTGAGCGCGACTCACACTTGCAATTACGCGATTATATATAATGTTCGGACCATTCTACTATAGATGCTTAACAAAAAATGACCAAATACTAGATACAAATTATTGTATAACCTGCACAAAAAAACGTAAGCTATGCAATCTAACAAAAATAATTACCATGAACAGGTAGCAATTTTTTAAAAGTGTTCTTTTTTTATTTGTGACATTCAAGAAGGCGGAAAATCACTATAACGTGTATTATTTTTTGTTGAATATTGTTCCTAAACGTCAATAAACTAGAGCTTGCTATGCAAGATTTTTTTTTGTTATTTACGAATGTCAGGCTTCTTTTAGTATTTTGATCCAATAGTTATTACAGTCTACTAAACTTTTTATGTCATGAATGGGCTCCCAGAAAAGATGCAAATATGGGGTAGCAAATATACTTTTCATTAAATACTAGTGTTTTTTTGGGAAGTTTGATATTTCCATAGGTGGTGGATTTTATAGTTCTCCCACTGTCAGCACGCTGTGTTTTAAGACGATTACATCATTTTTCATTGGGAATAGTATTAAGGTTGAATTACATAAGATTCTCGTTCAAAAGAACCGGGTTTATGGTATCAAAATTAACCAATCTACATCCAGGATTATTGGCCATAAGTTGATCAAATCTTTTTTGTACACTTATATCAAACATCTAGGACTTTATTCTTTTATATATTCTAGTTGGTATAAAATTCGCAAGTTATCTGCCTCCAAATTCTTTAATGCTGTAATAATAAAAAGATGATCATTAACAAATTTTAGTTCGGCTTAGGTACCCTTTATATTAATCATATTTATAAGTTCGTCGTCCAGAGTCTCTTATTTAAGCTAAATGCAAAAACCTTTTATTTTTTCATAATTGGTGTACACGGATGAGACAGCTACAATAAACATCCCAAAACGTGTTATAATGGGGTTTCTTAATATTGACAGATGGGTAGTTGTATAATATATCATTATTTTCTGCTTGTTTTTAACAAGTTTTTGCTTTAATTTAGACATAAAATTATTTGCAAACCCACAATTATCTAGCGCACTTCGCGCGATAATAGATGTAGATTAAGGACTAAACATTCAATGTGACTTAGATTTACATTTTTTTTTGGCCACTTTATGACCTAAAGCCAGACAATATGGCTCGCCATTAGACAGTCAAATTACAAAAATTGTGCTCTCTGCCAGGTATAGCAAGTAAATTTCCTAGGTCATGGTTTATTTTGGCAAATATATTTTCTGAGTTCGGGTTTTATAATTGAACTGTATTTACTAAAACAGGAGTGAATTGGCATCCATCTAATACTTGTCCAAGAAACATTGTAAATGTACTCTCCATTAGAACTTGTGGTCTTATCATAAACAAGCAAGACATAATTTTTAGAAAATTTCTCATTGATTATTTTGAATTTCCTTTCATATAAAAATAACAGATATCCACTAATATAAGTTTAAACAAATCGTAGGTCAACTAAGAGATCCTCTGTTACTATATTTTGTATTTTTACGTTTCCCAAGACTTCAGTAGGGATCCCGCTACTTAGTAAAGCAGTTAGTATCTAAAAATGCAGCTCATCTAAATGCGGCATAGTATTAGAATCTATGCTTTCGTTTTTTTTTTAAAAAGATCTTGACAGGATTCGTGCTTTGGTCTTGATAAATGCGTCTTTATAGGCTCTTAACCTTTTGCAGGTTACGGCTTAATGTTATATGACAAAATACGAATAAAATCCTCTATCAACTATTTTTAAATCTTCAGATGCTTCAACATACTCCTTTTGAGAGTTATCCCTAAAGTTCACATCTTCTATTTTTCTTGTCATAAGGGTAAGAATAGAAAATTTCACTAGGTAGCAAATTTTAAAAAAGAAAAAAATACTATATATAAAAAGAGCCCATAAGTACGCAAAAAAAAATACTATTATTATCTTTAATGCCCATAAATGTTATAAAAACAGAATATGATTATTTCTTTCTATGGCAGTAAATTGCATTTGCTACCGTTTCTGGGGGCTCTAGTCATGAGCCTAACGCAGGGGTCTTCAAAATCCCTCTTTAAACGGAGCCCCTCGAGATGACCGAAATGGAGCCTCAGAACCCTCCAGATGATAATAATATGAGATGTTTAGTCATAATAGATTGTATTATTCATAGTACATTATCTTATGTGTCATCAAGTATTTAACCTAATTTAATAGATAATGTATTTGCCGAAAGGATATGAATGAAGTTACAAATATACAATGAATTTGACGCTGAGCTTACATTACAGTTCATGAGACATTATTATGCCAATTTTATTATTTAGAAGTATTTTATGCACAGGGTTATGACTTTACTTGTTAAGTCAGAAATTTATATGCAGATTTGTGTTCACAAATAAATAGAGAATCCTAAATAAAATGATTTTTGAACAAATCAAGCAACATATTGTTTGCATAGTATTTTTTACAATTTTTGCTGAAATTTAAATGTATTTGAACCTTTTGTTTTTATACGAAACCCATAGCAAACGTTATGGATGAAAGAAAGCCAAGTGTGAGTTAAAATGACCGATTATCTTACTAGAAACCAAAACATAAGCCAGAGAGATTAGTTTAACATTTAAAATTAAACAAAGTCTAAGATTCAGGTAATACATTGATAAATATAAACTAAGACCATTATGTATCATAATAATTATACAATTGTCGTTTAATAAATGTATCTCTATAGTTTTTGCCAAAAATCCTTTTAATCCTTATTATTTCGCGCGTTCTAGTTTTTAATTTAGGGTTCCAAAAAACAATTAAGGCTCCATTGGAACCCTTTTGAAGACCCCTGGCCTAACGTAGTCGATATTATAGTTTAAATGTTTATATTGTAATAGCGAGTTTAGTCAGGTTACGCACACGGGATGACGAGCTTATAAATTTACAAGTGGCTGTTTTGTGTCAGTGCCGCATAGAGACACAATTTTTTTTATGGTAAGGGAGGTACTAAGAATGGGATCACATAATCAAAACATAAAACTCGTAAAAAAAAGGAAAAACAGTGCACAGACAAATTATATATATAAAAACCGAATGATACATATATTCGTTTTTTAGTTTCAATCTGCTTTTGAAATTTCATTTTTTTTGCTTTTTCAATGCATTCACAGGGATAAAATCAAATCACATAGAAAAATGTACTTTTATGTATATAAAAGCAAACCACTTAAAATACTAATGCACCATAATAAGGAAACAAAATATAATATATGCAAAAATTAAAATACGAACAACTATAAACACATTATTCTCTTTATTTTGCCAGTTCCTAGTGCCGCTCATTAAATATTACGCTTTCTATCTATGCATGATCCTATTATTTTCATTTACAATATTTTGAATCGATCTAAGATCAAGCACAACCAAAAACTGTTTTTTTAAATACAAAACAAGCATGGGAAGCGTTGCAAGATTACTTTAAATTTGTCCTGAGCAGGGATGCGCAATCTTATATAGAATAATTTTTTACGCTCTTTTTCAGTATGTACAAATGCAAGAAATAAATGTTTGCATAGCGGTATTTTACTACTAGTAATCTTGTGGGTTGCAACAAAGCTTTAGACCTGAGAAATGAAACGCAAATTGTACTTGGTTATTACCATTACTAAAATAATATAAAGAAAAATGCTTCAGAAATAATTTTCTTGTGAAACTTTTGGCTCGTCAATGCAGTTAGTGCATTCTTATGCGGTGTCTTATACAAAGCATCTACGACAGATAGATTTTACTGTATACAGTTATGTCATCTTCGATTATTAAGTTTAATTTCGTTTTTGTTGCTGGTGCATAACTCATTTATCCGCGTGTTAAATACAAATTACACCATCACCTCTGTTTGAACTTTTTGCGTCTTGAAGTTCTAATTTATTATATACCTTTGGTACCTTTTTGGTTTTCCATTTTATGAGCAAATTTTTTTAATTAAAAATCTGCTTTTATAGTTTTTTTTGAGGCGTTAATACTATTCATTTCTTAACTTTTTTATTTTTTCATATCCGAAACTACATAAGTTTATAAGGTTATCGTGCCACATTTGCTTAATTCATCTCCTGCGTCACTATGTCACATGTCATTAGATACATCCGTATCTATTATATACAAGCCTTTTATTTTTATGTCTTTTACACGTTCACGTACTTTTTGCGCATGCCGTCTAAAACTTACGTATCGGAACATAGTATATTTAACAATGTTTACAATAGCGACACAATAAAGTAACCATTTTTTTTTTTACATAGTTGTGAATGTGCACATATTCTTGTGTATAAATTGCTTATATATAGTTTTTTTTCTTTTCACTTATGAATATTTGTTCATAAAATTTATCTTAGTGATAGTTACAAGCTTTTCCACAATATTATTCCATATTTACCATGAAATTTGTGGATATTATCTACTTCGCACTACTCTTTTTTTTTTGTTTAAGCAGAATTGTCATTTACTTATTTCAATAGGCTTCATTTTTCTTTCTGTTATTTTAACTTTCTATTTTTTTGTTATTTTTTTTTTGTTGATTTTGTTTTTTTTTGTTGCTTAGTTGATTTTACCATTGTTTTTTTTCGAATTTTCTTTTCTTTTCTTTTTTTATTTTATTTTGTTATTTTTGTAGCCAGTGTAATTTTAGTTCAATGTACTTACCTATGAGGTTCAAAATTTAAAACTTTTTTTTTACGTGTTTTTTATTATTCGTTTCATTTTTTAATAATTTTTTTTCAAAAATAAAATATTATTTATTTTTCTAAGTTTGAATTTGTTTTTAATTATTAATGTATTTTTGCATATATGGGTATCATTTTTCAGCAAATTGTATTGTTCGGATGGATTTTTAATTTGTTTGCAATTTTTTTATTAATTACGCAAAAGGGAAATAAGGTTAATTGGTATCGTAAAAGCGCCTTAACCAGGCAATTTATAGTTTTAGTATATAAATATCTTTTTTAATAATATAATTGAAAATCGTAACACATCCTTTAATTTTTTTTTAAAAAAAAAATTAAACTTTATTTATTTTTAAAAAAAAAACTTTTTGTATAGCTAACAACATTAAAACATGAAGTTTCACAACTTAGCTCGTCTTTTTTTGTAAAAAGTAGATCTTAGGAAACCAAATCAATAGATACAAAAAAAAATCATATCAAAAGTATTTTTGGTAAACAACATTTAGTATTTTATTTTTATGATATTTTGCTTTAAAAGTATTTTAATAAATTTTAAAATTTAAATACAGTTGTGTACATGGTATTTTTTATTCGAAAACATGTTAACTCAATAAACTTATGCAAATAAATTATTAATGTTTTTAATCAAAAAATATCTTGTAATTATCTACAGTAAAAACTGCAAATTACCCCAATATAACTCGAAGGAAGCAATCAAATTTTTTGAGGTGAGGGGGTCAAAATACCTTTTTTATAAAAAATTAAAAGCAAATTTACTATTTTGTGGTACTTCAAAGAGGTTCATATGCCATAACGACATTATCTTAAAAAACAAAAAAAAAATCTTTTTCACAAAAATATAACACGGTTTTATTTTATTCAGATTAAAAAGACATTTTCAACTATTCACATTAATTTTTTCATGCTTTTTTTCGTTTCAATCGTTTTAAAAGGCAAATGTAAACAATCAATAAACTTTTGTCAAAATAAAAAAATTCAGGGCACCAAGAAACAAAAGTTATATAAATATTTAATCTACTATTTTGCGTTGTATTTTTAACTCTACGTCTTTACAATATCTCTCACCTTAGTACGTGGATTTTACTTAAAAAATCACACTTATTAGACACCTTTAAAATTTTCACTACTTTTTTGACTATAAGTTTTATATTACGTTTTAATACTTTTGTTATTTTGGCCGATGTTTTATGTATTAAAAGTCGTAAACACTATGTCTTTTTTTGTTGTTATACCTTGAACCGAAAAAAGTTCCACCCCGATAAAAATTTCCGCCATGTATTAAAATGAAGATTGTTTTTTAGACTTTATGTAAATAGATAATTACAACAATTATCATTCTAAAAAAAGGTGTTCTGCTTTATAGTCAGTGTTTCAATAATTTTTGCACTTAAAATCAAGATAAACTATATAAATTTTTACAAAAAGAGAATTATATCAAGTATATAAATTGCATGTAAACGAGAGTTTTGAAACCATAACATGCATGAACCGCCCACAAGGAAACTCAGACAATGTAGATCTTGTAAACAATAATTTCGCATACATATCAAATTGCAAAGTTTGGTAAATGGCATATTTGTATTTTTAACAATTATGTTGCATCATTGAAATGGCATTATTTTTGCCAGTTAATAACTTCTTTTTGTCGTTTTCAGTGCAATTTAAAGTTTCTCAGAACAAAAACCTTTACATATAAATTTATAATCGTCTTTGTAAAAAATTAATCTTTTGTTGGTTTTTGTAAGTATTAAGAACATAATCTATAAATGAATTTAAACTGTGGACTTAATGTACTATTACACTGCTTGGGGCGTATGCACAATACGCTTAAGAAATGATTAGGCGTATTTTATGACCTTCTAATAATCAAAATAGTAAAATATAATATCTTAATTATGTTGTATTTGAATAGCCGCAGTCGAGTGTATGGATTTTGCGCCATAAAGCGAAAAGTTTGCATACGAAAATTTTTCATTACAAAAAACTAAAAAGAGAAAAGACAATCATAAATGTATGCTAATTTATAGCGCAAAGTAAAAAATGAAAACAGAGCTTTTTTTTGATATATTTTTTTTTTTTTGCTTTTTGAATTTTTTTTCAGTAAAACTTTTAAATTATCCGTTTCTGAAAATGACAGTCAATGCAAAAAAATGTATAGGAAATTAACAATCATATCTTTCTAAAACTTTTAACGCGTTCTTTCACACAAAAAAATGTAGTTTTAAAAGCTAAATATTCATTATCGCATATACATTAGAGTTGTAAATGTAATAGTTACTCGTAGAAGCGCATATCTTGTACGTTTTTTTTGGCAAAAAAAATTGAAAACAAAAAAAGCCAGTTTAATTTTTTTACATTTTCGCTGTCAATTTCGAAATTTGACTGTTAATGATTATATGCCACACTAAACGACCTGTTTTATGACGAAACAAGTATAGAACAGTTTTTTTATGCAGTAATAAACAAATTTTTTTATAACGTTCTAGCGTTTTCGTAATTCCTAAGGCTTGGAATGAGGATTTATTAAGTACTTAAATTTTACTTAGTGGTCCGTTTGCAGATTTTGAGTTTGAAAAATTTGCAAAATTTGTTCAAAATGTATAAAATGTGCATTTTAACACAAAATAACTCAACTAGTATATTTTACGTACCCATTGTGTATCGAATATTGATACACCAAGATAATTACATGTGAAAAAGGTATATTACTTATTGTTGGAACTAAAAAAATCGAACAGTTTGTCAACAAAGCATACTTTATATTTATTTTAAACTTTGTATATTGAAATTCAGGCTTAAACTGCAAAAACGTTTACCGGTATAAACCTAATGCCCTTTGCATCACATATACACTGTAAAATATTGTGTTTTCTTATTTTTGCATATAATGGATTGTTGCAAATATAAAACAAGCATAATTCAGTCTATTTCGTTTGTCAAGGAGATCATTTTGCTTTGACAATTTTCTATTAAATCAATATTAAACTAATAAAAAAGATTTCAGTGCACTTTTAAAATTGTAAAACTAAACTATTTTGCATATATCAGGGTAAATACAAAATATATATATATGAAATTTCTAAAAAAAATGTATTTATGGTTTTAACAAAAATAAAATTTTAGTTGTTGAGAAATTATTTTTAAAAAACTGAGAAAGAATTAATTAACTAAATTGCGAACTGATAAAAGACTATTCAATCTGAGCAAGTATATGTGCACTCTCTTTAACAACTCTGAAACCAAGCCTTGTCTATACCTGTTCTATGCCTGATACTACATTTAAAAAAAAAACACCTTTAAGGAATAAGCGTCATTTTACACTAAAATTCACACAAAAAAAGCAGTAAATTTAATAAAAAAATTTAGTTAAATAGCTTTAAAAAAATGCTTTCGTTTTTGCAGAAAGCAAAATAATGTAAATTACCTGAGTAACACATAGCCTACGAAAACAAAAAAATTATCTTTGTTTATTCTTGTTTTTTTTTGTTTTTCGGCACATTTTGTAGCATTAACTATTCTTAAGTGCCGCGTACCTATAAAAGTAGATACAAAACCAATAAATGATTTTACAACGGTATGCCAGTGTACAATGCATATATTTTACAGGAAAGATATATGGTAAAATATTCTTATTTTAAAAAAAAATTGTATATTGATGCGTTGTTCTTTAGAGGCTTATTGTAATCAAAACAGGCTTGTTTTTATGTATAGAAAAATGTTAAAAAAGTTATATGTGCCAAAGCTCCCTACTTACAGGTACGTGTTTATTTGATTGGATTCTTTTGACTTTAAATCACGACAATTTAGTCTCTAAAAAAATTACAAAAAACAAAATCGTTGTTACTAAAAAAACATATCTATAATCAATAACGCTAAATTTATATATAACTATTAACTGTATTATAACGGTTAAACCAAATTATATAGAATATTGCAACCAAAAAACTTTTTTCCTACTTGCAAAATCTTATTTTAATATAGTATCAAGAAAAACCGACCGTACGCCGTGCTTAGTTTTTACCTCTTTAGAGTTTTGTTAAGTAAAAGTATACTATATAAACAAAATACAATTCTCTATAGATATATCTAAGGTAGACAAATGCAATTCTGCCAAAAAATAAACTGTATTGTCGATTTGGTCGACTTTTTTTTGTTGTTATTTCTTTGAAGTATTCTTTATATGATAATATTTCGTATTAGAAAAAAACAAAAATGCGAAAATTATTTTTATACAATCAAAAAATATTTAAAATGTTATTTTCCAAAAAACTATTAAAATCCCATATAAATTCAAAGGATGAACAGACAGATTGCAAATATATACAACTAGTATTCCAGCAATTTTAAAACGCATGTTGTTTAATAATTGTTGCGTATAATTTACATTTTAAACATATAGTTATTTTGTATATCGTATTTAACTGTAAAATAAAACAAGTTCTAAAAAAAATATTGTACATATAGCCTCTTAATGTTTACATTACGTACGTTTGCTAGTAAAACAAACAAGTTTGTCGTTTTTCTTGTGTTATCGTCTTCTGGTTTCCTTTGAAAATTTTTAGCATTTATATAAATTTTCTTTTAAACATACAACTAAATAAATAAAAGATAAATAAGTTTTATGATGTAGTATTTATATATAGTTTTGTATTTAAGATAGTTTTGAAGGCTTTCGCAAGCATTTACTGTAATAAAACGATCTTATCATTGTAGAATAGAAGAATATAATTGTGCACTTTAGGCACAGATATAAAAATACATGCAAAAGTACAGCAATATGGATTAATACATGTTTATACTTGGCTTCTGTTCTATATATGTGTTGTCATACATAGTTGTATACTATCAAATGTACAATCGTATTATTAATACAAAAAATTGTAAATTTTTAACAAGAAAACGGTGTTTGTAATAGTTTTATACATAAACGTCGATCTTGTAAATTATAGGTCATTTTCTTGTCGTTAAATTTACTCGTTTTTGGTCAATTTTTGGTTGCCCTGGCAATAGAAAAAAATAGTAGAAAAATATTCAGTATAGTTAAATTATAGCAATAGTGTTTTTGTTCTATTTTTGCACGTTTCTGGATAAGTTACATTTACAAAGCAATCACTATCAAACACGATCTATATAGAGGCTACTTTACGTACAGAAATAAAACGCGTATTGCTTCTACAATAATAATAAGATGGCTATTTTTATAGTAAAAATACAAACAAATAGCCGCTATTTTTTTCTTATAGTGGATTCCTATATAGGTCTTATCTTTAGGGAATATTGAAAACAGAAAAAAATATAAAAAGACTATTGTGATATTTTACAATGGTAAAATCTCTATCCCAACGAAGCCCGAAGCAAATATAAAAATTAAAAACACTACT
>JAQFYM010003156.1:0-19726 GCA_034694785.1 Agrenia bidenticulata | reverse complement strand
ATCGCATTGAACCAAGTAATGGACCAATCACAATTTAAAACATTGGAAGGATTTCTCCCTTCATCCTCTTTGACTTAAAGATTTCCTAATGTACTTTTATTGTTTGCCTGCTAAAAACTGCATTCTTGCATGCTTGTTTGTTCCAGGCAAATAGTGACGAGGCGTGGGTTGAGGAAGGTTGTAGAAATAGGCATCTTTTAAGCACTATAGTGTAGAGCCATTACATTGGGAAGGCGATAGCTTCAATCGCAATGCAACAACCGTGGTAGCTTCTGGTCTTTTGCTTGGACACAACTGCAACAATTTCATGACCATTGTAGTTCGATCGCTAGGTCCTCCTAAGGCTTGTTCTGCCCGAAGGGTTACAACAGTGCGAAGGAGGGTGGCATGATATGCCTAGCGAGAATCTTTGTGGCACAATGTCTTGTACGTTGACGAAGAGTTGTGAAAAACCCTGAGAGAAGAAGCTACTGATAGTGCTTCTCCACGCATACCGGCCATGTTTCTTCATCAGGAACCCCAGCGACTTGGAAAATTCTTTTTAGTTGTCCAATCTCCGAATCACTGGGAAATAGTGGTTGCCTCTTTATAAGCTATTTTTCGTGTCAATCGCAGCAACTCTTTAGAAGAATACCAAACCTCGTAAACTATGCATCCCATTGCCCATAGATCAACACCTGTGCCATACGTTTTTGCCTTTAAGCACAACTCGGGAGCGCGGTACCATCTGCAACATGTATAAATGTACTTTAAAAAAGAAAACCAATTGCGTACTGCGTACCGCATACCGCGTCACTACGTTTGGTGTATACTTTCCGTCAGGTGTGCCATAAATTCTTGCCAATCCAAAGTCTGCGAGTTTCAGCACACCCAATGAGCTGATGAGGAGGTTATCAGGTTTAATGTCCTAAACGTGGTGAGCATAGTGTTGACAGAAGGAGGAAATGCCCTATGCAACACCCACTGCGAATGAATGTACTCCAATCCCCGAAAAGCTTGTATGAGGTACGCCTTGATGTCACCAGCGCCGAGAGAATAGTGCGGACTTTTCAAGACTATTTCAACGCAAGAAGAATATAGTGCGTACTTATCGATGACTTGTTTCAGATCAGTCTCCATCAGTTCCAATACCAGACTGATGGCTGGTGTATGCTTGCTGTGACAAAAGACGTCTACAAGCTGTCTATGCTGTGGGCATTCGGTCCTGATCGCGCATGTACCTTGAGGATATTTTCGTGTGCCAATTCCGATAGTAATCGCATTTCTCGAAGTGCGGAAACATCCAAGCCATATCGCCCGTTTTGTTCTACCTTGATCTTCTTGATGGCGTAGATATGTCCATCGAGTACGTCACGCGCTTTGTAGACATTTCCAAAGGTACCTTTAGGACTATGTAACGGTTTGGAGGAAGGATTTCCTTCTTGGCTATACCTTCACCAAGGAACTCTACTGACTCGTAGCGTTCCTCCAGTCCGCGCGGTGGCTTCATAAAATTGGGATGAGAAGGGAGGGTAGTGTAGAGGGAGATGAAAGGGATGTTGTGTGTACGTCTGATAACGTTAGTTTTGTGCTTTCATAGAGGATGAACTAGTTCTTCTTTCATTCTCTCAGCGTGTTTTCGCTTTACCAAGTAGCTTACAGACCACTCTGAACAACTATGCGTTTACCACACTATTCATTGTATTCTATTATAAGCTAAGGTCTGAGAATACACGCCTAGAAAGTGCTTTGAATGAGAAGTGTACTGTAATTACACTTTGGTGAAGAGAAATTGTCCGACAAAGCGTTTAGAAGGGATACCCATTCGCTATTCTAAGAGAGGATTAGCTTAGAATAGCAAGTCACTATGTGGGTAAAGTATTGAAGGAAGAAAGTGGTTCTTTTTGATTCTCTGGGATGTCTTAAAGGCGAATAATCTGCATAAGACTGTTATGAATTAACACCAATGGTCAAGAGTGCGAACGAAATGACTTTGACCAAGACCAGAATCAAAACAGTACCCGATAATCATCTTCCATCTTAACACGAGAAAGGGACCAACATCAACAACTTTTGGTTGGTAATGGGATAACCGTTAAAACTAGCTTACAACATTCTCAGTAGTTTAGAACCGTTTGCGATTGGGTTGAAGAAGGTTTGAAGAGAGATAGTAAATGCGATGAATAAGCGCGCTAGAGGCCGACCGAGACTCGGTTTCGGCGCCGAACCTGATCATTTGGTGAGGTTCGGCATGGGTTCGGTTTCGGCCGAACCTAAAAATGGATACTCGGTTTCGGTCTCGATTATAGCCCACACCCAAAAATGGATACTTGGTTTAGGTTCGGTTTCGGCCGAACCCAAGAATTCAGGTTCGGTCGACCTCTAAAGCGCGCAACTAGACTTTAAATCTTTAAAAGGTGTCTTTTTATGACCCAATACAATCACTAAATGACGATGAATCCCATCGGGTTGATCAATAGCGATGCCTACCAGAGCACTACTTTAAGATTAATGGTGAATACCGAAGAAAAGCCCATTATCCTTGCCGATTACCAAGAACCTGATGCTTACACTATGAGCAGAAGAGTGGGCTGGGTTCCATAGCATGCCATTTTTCCTTTGGTGCCTTAGAGAGTGATCAACGCGTTTTCTAGCTATGTGTGATAATAAAGGTAGCTTTGTGTCACTCAATGCAAGGAAGTTTTAAGTTTTCTTCTTGGGAGATTCTTAGTACATCCGCGCCTTTTCGCACAACCTGTATCTCCAAAGTTACATTCCTAACGAAAAGGTATTGAAGCCTTTTCCCCTGGAAACGCCATTGCGCTATTCTATGCGAAATGCGATAGTGTCTTTGGTTATTCGATAGAATTGGAAATCTGCGACAAAGGATGACAATTATCTTTCTTTGCGTGTGTGCGAGGGACACATCTTCCATCTATGCGAGAAGGTTGATTGTGTATTCAATAGTGTTCTGACGCGATGTTTTGCGATTCCTTGCCTCTTTTTTAATTGATAACCAAAGCTAATAATAAAAAAGTTTCGATTCATATCCATAACAGCCGTGTTATCTTGACGAAAAGTGCTGCAGGTGTTTGAGTTTGTAGGCATCGGATGGCGAACAACGGTTGTTACCGCCCGCAGTAACAGGTCAAAGTGTGGAACTAAACATTGATTGCATGAAATCATTTTCATACAAGTTGCGCGGTAAAGTTAAGGAAATGTTGAAAATCAAGTGCGTATAGGTGCACAGGTACTTGATTTATAATAGTCCGTTGTTGTGAATGCGTGCATCAAAGCATTTTACGGGAAAGCGGTTAGTTTCCAGAATCTTTTCTTCTTTCCGGGTTTCTCGGTAGTCGAAACGACCGAGTTGAGAGAGGAAGTTGTAGACCGTATTATAGCAAGTTCGTTGCATTCACTCTTTTAAAGCATGCCGTAGGAAGATTTTACTTTTGGTGTGCTAAGTTGTGTTTAACATCTTCCGTAGTAGTGGGTTGGTCTATTGGGGTGTATCGTACCACTCCCTTGGGGAAAAGTATCTGAAACGCTGCGAACAATGCAGTAGAAGGAAAAAATCCTTAGAGCAATGTTTATCCTTCTTCATGCTCCGCGACAAAAGAACATGCTATCATCTCAACACGAACAGCTTATCTTGTGGAAAGTCGTCGCATTTGAGAGATGCTATTGGGGTTGTTAGCTATAAATAGAGAAATGCCTTTCTTCGCATTGCGGAATTTGATTTTTAATTAAAGCGTTCAAGTGAATTAAACGCTTAACCATCGATACCATCATCGCGAAAACTTTAAAGCTCTACATTGGTTGCTCTCTGGTAAGAACCCGAATGAATTGTGAAAAGGTTGCAGTCCCGCACAAGCAAACCGTAGTTTCTATGAGGAATATAACAATGACTGGCGTTCAATGCGTTATTAAAGTTAATAAATCAGGACTTATTTCTCTCTTCCTTCCTTCCTTTGAGTTGTTAAAGCTTGAGTGAGTGCGATATGGTTTAAGTTCCTATTGACTTTAACTGTTTAACGTTGGGTAGATGGAAGTCGATTGTAGAGCATCCAAAGTTTGATCAAAGCTTATGGAGAAATAGCCTCTTCTTAAGAATGCATCTTTTGGAAGCGATCAGCGCACTTTGAGAAAAAGGAAAGGGAGCTGTAGTAAACTAGGAATGGTTGCCATGTAGTATAGACACTCGATTATTCGTGCTAATGAAAGGAAACACTTCCAAGGATACCCGACTATATGTAAACAATAAGCTTTGTCATGTATGCGATGTTCGGCATTCATGTTTCCGTTCGTTGGTTAGTGAGGTTATGCGACGGTGAGCTAAGTGAAACTCTTGTACTTTGTAGGGAGCTCCAAGGAGTGACAGTGTAGAACAAGCCAAGTCCAATCTACTAAAGCAATGCTATTGCTGCCCGTGTTTTTAGCATACTGGTTCCTCCACCAACTTTCTTCTCGCGGTAACGGGCGAAAAGTGTTGCCTCCTTGCGAACGAAATTCCAACTGTCTTCTTAAAGAGAGTTGGTAGTCTTTTACTTGGTATTGAACCGTTTTGCGCACCGTTTGGCCTATTCCATGCCATCCTATTCGCGAACATTCTGAATTGCGCATGTACTACAAAGTTTTCTCCCGGCTGCCATGTTATTAATTATGTACTCTGAGGACGACAATTAGCGTATTGCCAAAGTGCGAGGGGTTTTCAATGATTTCCGCTAACGTAGTCGGTCGTCGCGCGCGTTTCATGTGCGAAGAACCTTATTGTAAGGTGATAGAGATGATTCTTTTTTGTAAAGCGTCCTAACCTTTGATGACGCACCTGTTCCTAGTAGCTCTATGGGTGTTCTTCTTACAGGTTCTCGCTTCTAAAATAACCGCGTGCGTTCGCATAACTTTTTCCGTTAGCCACATTCATCCTTTGTAGATTCTTACACCGACACTTTGGTGAACCGGTGCGCCATGAAGCGAAACTCTTGTTTCCCATGGCAATAGCACTATAGAGTATCGATGGTTTAACCATTCGCAGAATTTTCTTCCATGCTCCTAAACGCATAAGTTGCTTTTAAAAACTTTGTTGTCTAGTGAGGGGAATAGTCAACGATGAAGCACTTTGCCTTCTTGATTCGGTGCGCTTTGCGTTAGATTGGCGGAATCGCCCGGATTTACAGAAATTTTCGACGACCCTGTGTCTTTCTATTCTAATCGAGCACAGACTACCGTTTTCTAAGAGTAATCGCAGTTTTTGTGTCTTTCTCTGAACGCAATTCGCGCCGAGGGAGAAGTGCTTTTCTTGGGGTGAATTTTAGAAAAAGCGGTTCGCTTCCTCGGGAATCACTGAGGAGAAAGGCAATCGCAGTAGAGAAACTGAATGGTGATGCGGAAAGCATTAAACAATTCGAAATTTCACGGTATGGAAGATTCCAAATTGAAAAACCGCATCCGTTGTCGTATAGTTGCGAGAATTGCTTGTTTTTGAAACCGCACTTTCGATATTTTCAGAATACCGAAGATTCTGTTGCATACAAAAACTGCTTTGGAAATAATATCCGAGTGCAAGCCTTTTGATTCGTAGCATTTCCACCAGTCTATGATTGAATGCGCACTCTGTGCCTTCTTTCTTATCTTTGCGCTAGACAAGACAGCTAACGTAGAGGGATTATAGTTTACAAAGGCGGAAACACACGCGAAAAGAGTTTCCCTATCCCACTTTTATTAACCGTATCAAACGCAAATGTTTCTCTAATTAGAAAAATGGAACACAACGCTTTATTCTTGACGCTTCTCGCCTTCCTCATAGCGTCTCTTTACAAGTTTGAAGCCCTTTCGGGGAAAACTACGCACATACATACCTTAACAAAGGTAGTCAGTTGCTCATTCTTTAAAAGGGGCCGCTTTTTCACAGCACAGTGAGGAGTGTGCTCTTTGTTTTCGCCAATAGCGTCGAACAGGGATATGGTTTGTGTGGTGGCGGGGAGACTTTGTTTGAACGGGTTATAACGCTTGGGTGGCTCTATTTTCACCGAATTCGCCATTTCATCGCCCTGGAAAAGCTCATCGAGAGCATTTTTTTGTTCTTCTATTCGTTTGCTGCAGTGCGAATGAGCAACGGCATAAATTTCCTTACTATGCGTTCTCCAAACGCCCATGTTGTTCAAGGAGTCTGTTTTCCAAACGGGCAATGTTTGCAGCATCAGCATCAGCATCAGGGAGTGCAGGAAAAGGCATTGGAGGAGCTTCTGCTTCGCGTTTTTCCAGTTGTACATGCAGTCGCTGTGCTAATGACTGAAGTTTTTCATGTTGTGCAATTTTTACCGCGATTCCCACCGCTGCATCATGTGCGAATTTTGCACCCATCCATTACGAAACAACAGGTCTACCTACCTTTACTGTAGTTAAGGAGCGATGCAAGACCAAGCACTTTGGTGTCCTTTCCTTGCTTACACGCAAGCTGTTGACGTTGTACCAATTACATCGAAGAAGGGTATGCATATACTATCGGTGAGAAACCTGTATCATCTTCAACAAGCATGTGTCCTCCTGCGTGTACGCCTCCACAACAGAGTGTTTGGTTCCGAAAGTTTCATTTATGGTTCTCAGGAGTCGGTAGTTGCGTTCGGGTGTATCGCTCAGCTGCATCATTGCATATAGTCGTGCACTCTCAAGTCCCTATATACCTCGATGCCGGGTGGTGCGATGATCAGCAATGCTACTGTCGGCCGTGGTGTCACTGATGGTGACTCTTTTCCTGCGATAGAGAAAAAGTATGGCTACCCCTGTGGGCTCGTCAACAATACGATGTACCTTTCGGAAGCATGACAGCATAAGCATGAGTGTCCGACAGTCCGACGATCCAAAAATGCGCTAGTTTGTCTGTGTACAGTTTTACATTAGTGATGCATAGCGCGACGAAAAAACCTTGCGATGCACGACAATCGAGAAGTGGCGTCCACCCATAATCGTTATTGTACCCACGAAGGATGTAGTGTGAATCGCATGTGGATAGTATCCCAGATTGCGAGTATCCAGCCCAGAGAAGCATAGAGTCTACAGAGATGCTTGCCGCATCGCTGTCTATTTAAGCAAGCAAGTATATTGGCATAAACCAGTGTGCAAGCTTCATGCTTAGTTTCCAGTCGAAGTGATAGAGACGGAATTCGGGTGCGGTACGATTATAAAAAATGCCGAGTTGGCTGTCAAAGCCTTTGCACGGTGAACGCACTCCTCGACACCATTACCGCACATTGTAACTATATCAGCAGCAATGCACAGAGTGCGGATGGGAAGGCCCGACTTTGAAAAGATGTGGACGAAACGCTAAGTTAACGGAATGTTGTGTTGATACCAAGCGCTCAAAAAACCTTTTCTGTGGCAACGGCACAATACATCCTAGTCGATGCGACGACAATAATTGCATCATCGCTAGCGATCCGATTTATCCATTCATTGGCGGTATGTCCCTCGAACGGACGGTAATAAACGGCACCGTCTGTAGCCAATGATTAGGTGTAATCGTTGTATATGAGCAGAGAGAAAAGGGGTGTGTATATGTGCCAACCTGAAGACCCGAAAAGTGCGCCTTCTTCGTCTAGAGTGCCTAGACTCAATTCGTATTGGTCAACAAAATGAATGTTGCGATGGGTAACGAGATCGTGAAACTCCTAAGTACGCATTAAGGATTCCATTTTGAAGCAACAGGATAAATCGACAGCGTATACAATATCGATAGCGCACAGATTGTGGTCTCTGCGCTGTACAATCATGCCAATCATGTTCCATGCCATGTAGCGTCGACTTTCTTTCTCAAAGGCGGTATTGTTTGGCTGAAAGCACGGTATTGCATCATGTAATGGTGCAACATTTCTCAATGGCTCTTCAGTAACGTATTCGGTGGCATCATCATCCCAATCATCGTCTGTGTCGTGGACAATAGGACTTGGAACGGCTAATGCGATAATGTACCAAAAGCTTCGTCATCATACAATGGTTTTACATCATTATTACGTAAACTACTTTTTCTATTGACTGTGGCACCGCTGTTGATGCTATCGGTGGCATCACTGCTGAGGAAAGACGAGTTTTAGACTAGTGAGCAGTGTTCCATTTACCTGAATGGTGACGGTTTTCCTTCAGTTTTATGTGGACAATTGGGGGGAACAGCATTTTCCCATACGGCCCATTCGCCTAAAACGTTCTTTACTGCACACTGTGCGCAACACCAGCAAAAACCTCTTCGGTTGGTTATAGCAATGGTTTTCGTGTTTGGATGCCAATCAAAGTCTGTCACGCATACATCAGCGCCTCTGTTGCAGCTACTAATAGGAGAAGAGCATTTTCCATCCCACACGAGTAAATGCCCATCAATACTGCGAAAATGTTGATTCGTTCTACTACCCCGAAGGAGTGGAAGCCCCAAAACCTGCTACTTGCAAGGTATTTTCCGTCGTTGTACCACTTAAGCAATGAAACCGTCTCATAGGCTTATCAGTATGTGCACGCACCAAGGTGTAGCTACATTGATGTGTCCTTCCAGCTTTGCAATGGCCTTCCACGTGTCGCGCTGATAGATGTGGATCTGTCAGCGTTCAGCACAATAAAGACATTGTTTTCCGCACTTTGTTTTCAAACGCAACTCCAAACTTTCCACCTTCAGGGTGCCAATTGATTCCGCAACAATCGATTGCAAGACTACGCTCTCCCCATAGAGCTTAGTGGAAAAGTTACAAGTTGGTACGTACGCAGGGTCATTAAGCTTTGGGAAGAGATTTTCGCTAAAGACGCGTGCGACACCTTTACGCCGAGACCACACGGAAAGAGTCCCGTCGCAACTGCTACTTACCTGGTACAATGAGATAATTACGGGTGAAAAACGCTTACAATGAACTCTCCGAGAGGATCACACGCAACAGAGCGAATGCCATTTGTGTGACCCGAAAGAACGGAAATGTCACGTGTAGCGATATCGATGATTTTGATATGACTATCGCTACGAACCATTGCGCTTTTGTGTACAAAATAATGATAATGGTACTCTGCTCCTGCCGCAACGATTGTTCCATCGAACGAAAGACAACGCACAGCCCCTTCAAACTTTGCAATAACAGTTCCTGCTGTTTCCCTATAGCGTCATGAAACCTGTAGTCCAGGAGGTAACAACTACCTGTCCTCTCTCGGGATGGTGAGATCGAAGAGAATGACTTTATGATCTTCTGTACCAACGACAAGCATTTCTCCCTTTTCAGCGATTGAGAGAACATCATCGCTTACTTCCCAAATGAAGGGATCACTATCCACAGGGCTACGAAACTCAACAAGGCTTCCACCACTCCCTCCGACAATTATGCTACAGAGTCAGAAGGAAATGCCTTTTAATAAAAAAGAACACCTTCCTTTCGTACAATACGCTACTACCGTCACTCCTTCCCCCACAACGAGCTTAAACTCTCCTGAATGGGTCTCCATCAGAAAAGGGGTAATGGAAGTGTGAAGGGTTGGTTAGTGTTTTGGACCAATGAGAAGAGTCTGAAGTAGTCATTGGTTACTTGACTGTATCACCAATGAAGAAAGAAGCGTTTGCTTTGTCATACGTGACTAGAAAGAAGTGTTTTCTTTGTCATATGCGACTAGAAAGAAGCGTTTACACTTTTACTAGAGAGAAGCAACCAGAAAATAAAGCTTCCGTTCCAAAAACGTGGTAAGCATTAATCCATAACATGGAAAAGCTAAAGGCGTCTTGTGTGTCTTTCGAAAAGAGCGTTGGATCGATGACCATGTTTATGGGTCAGCCTTGAGTCTTTGCTTCAAAGACTTAAGAAAGAGTATTGTTGCTATGCGCACTCCAAGAGTTGCCTATCCAATGTTTTTTCTAATACTCTTGCACCACGCAACTGGTGTTACACTCTTCCGAAAAGTCTCGGGTGCTTTTTACGCATTTTCAGAAAGATACCGTCTCGAGCGGGTTGATAGCAATCGTTCTTGAATACTAATAGCATTAAAGAACGTTCTCAAAAGGCTGCGCGAGCTAACATACAAGGCAGTTATCATCTACGTAAGAGAGTGAAGGGTCAGCTATGAACACTGAACAAGAAATCCAGCACGGATGTCTCAGTGATGGCAATTTTAAAAAGTTTGCTTTGAGTTGACGGTTGCTAAAGTACGATCGAAGCATTTCAACCATGGACCATGGGAGGGAAGAGTCTGGAGTGCTCTCAATAGCTGCTCAAAGGTTGAAAAGGTAGTACGCTCTTCTAGCCTCAACGTTCTTTACTAAGAGAAGGTCATTTGAAGCGTCTTCCTTTTATTGTTGCAAACGTTTATCGCAATTTTACATAGACTAAAGAGCCATCCTTTTATTGGTAAGCTAATAGCGTCACGCCTTCTTTAATAATTACCATTCTTCTCCCTTTCGTTGGTGTATTCAGAAATAGTTGATCGGCGGCGTTTCACTTGTATGGGATGCCTGGTAGACTTTGGCAGCACCAAAGAGTGCGCATTTGATGATTCTCCGGATTCGCAGAAACTTTGACGTATAAGCAACGAAAAGGGGGTAGCATGACGGTACTCTTTCTTTGCATCCAGAGTACAATGCTATGAGTACACAGACTCATTCTGCTACCATCCACAAAGTACCCAATTGATTCGATAATAAACACGGATTATAGTTGATAGTGTGCTAACAATACCAAACTCTCGCAAGGGAAACGTTAAACTTTGGGTTGTTTGTAGAAAAGTTTTCCTCTCCAACGAATTGTTTACAGACAAGTAAAATAGAATCGGAAAATTATTACCGATTCTTGACAGTTTCGGATGGAACCTTTTTTCCTTCGTTTCTTTCTGTCATGGGAGATTATGCAATCGCTTTTTCCTTTCAAAAAAGTTTTTAATATTCTAAACTACCGCACTGCGACCCTTTTTTGATGCATAGCCATCTTCCCATGAAAACTACAACACATTAGCATGTCTGAAAGAAGAAATTCATTGTAGTACAGATTAGCCTTTTTTCCGCGTAAGAGGCGTATCGTTTGACTATTTACCCAATTTACAGAACACTGGAAGTACACTTTCTGTTGTGCGAATCCAATGTCAACGTGCTGAAGCATCTTTTTCTGGATAAAGGAAAGACTCGATCGGATTAAGACAATGGTAAACATTAAAGGATGGATCGTTGCGTTGTGAACATTTTTTATAAATAAAATAGCCGTTAAAAATGCGATAGTAACTTTTTGATTGTGCTTACTACTACGGCCAACCATTTAAACCAGAAGTAAACTTTTATGACTGATTATTGAGAAATTTTGGCGATTACTTGAAAAATAGGGTCGGTTCTAGTAAGTGTCTCTGTAATCATCACTATCGGTTGTTACTGTAATGCGAGTCAAACTACAAAGACTAGAGGTTATTTTAGTTGATAGGCATGTCTTTAGTCCCAACTTTTGTGATTGCGTAGTGCTAGTTCTTTTACTTTTTGCTCTTTTCTTTTCGTTGTAACGCTTAGGTACTTTTCTTTGATCGCTTTCAGCCAAGCTTCCGATTTCCGCTCTATAAACTGGCATAGAAAGCTTTCAAAGAAAATATCAATGTGCGATATACTAAACACGACTAAGTGCACAATGCGAAACTTTTCTAGTGTTACTCACAAAGCCTTGTGCTTATACAATACGTATAGATAGTCAAAGTACTATCATTCTAATGAAAAGAAGAACTCTTTGTGTAGAAATATTCGCGAAATCGGGTGATTGATGTATTCTATAAAGTACTTGAACTAATATACTATAAAACTGACTGTAGAGGGTCTGATAGCCTACTTAATCGTTCTGTGACGAAAGTAAAAAGGTTGGCTATCATGCAGAGTTTCCCACTAAAGGTTCCCCTAATGGCATTGTTGAAAATGATGGTCAGTTGAAAGAGAATCCAATCCTTCTTTCCTGGGTGGGCTAACTTGCCTACTAGTTGAGAGCGAATGTTTCTTGATGGTCCTTCCAGTTCTTTGAAAGTTTCAACAAAGCAATTAGAGGCCAATAATTATGGCACTTTGGTTAAACCCGGATAAGCGCACAACCTAGATAAGTGTATTTTATCCTGGCTTTACTGTACAACCAATTATTAGAGATAAAGAGCGGTTGAATGTCCTTCCTTTGGGCCAAATTTTACTAAAAATGACTGAACCGGACTATTCCTAACCTTTGGATGCGCTTCACTCTCATCCTCTGCACAGGGGACTTTTTAAACAGTTTAAACACTAAAGCGATCTTCATTTTCATTGATATCGGTTTCTCGCATTTTAAGACTTTACTATTTTCGGGTTCACTGAACACAGAATGCCTTACAAGTATTGGTACCATTCAAGCTCCGATGAACCCAAAATTCTTTTTATAGAGGGAAACTAAAAACTTTAAAAAAATGCAAATTTGCAGTTTGCATTTTATTTACAAAAAGTTATCCGCTAATTATGCAAAGGAATGAAACTACTTTTCTTGAGAGAAGTTTTAATCAACTCCTTCAAACACTCCAAGTGGCCAAGCTCCAACACTAAGGAGGTCCATCCCTAATGAGCCTCTCAAAGAAAAGGAAAAGAATTTCTTTCATTGGATGGAAATATTATTCCGAAGCAAACAAGATACAGCTCACAAAGTCAAGAATATGGATTGAAGCACCTCTCACCAGTTCAATGCAATCATTACTTCAAATCGTTGTTTCATTCGTCGTTGATCCAGCAGGAGAACCCATTGAATGGTTTCAAACCATGTTCTTCTCTTGACAGAAAGGTTTTCAGCATAGTATGTGGTATTCTAGTCTTACCATCATTCGCATCGGCAATGAACTACGTCTACCAATCATTGGAAGAAAGGATGTTTGGATGTTCCCAAAACTCGCAACTCGGATAATGACAAGTCGCTCCACAGTAATTAGAAACTAAAATTTTTAGTTTTTGAGTTATTAAAATGAGATAAGGAAAAGGTACTTTTTCCCTTCTTCCGATATGGTCCTCGTTTCAAGTTTTTTGAAAAACGAATTGCGTATAGGCACTTGAATCGTTGTTTTTCCGAGTAGTTGTGTGGGTTGGGCATCGGAAAGCGCTCTCCCAGGGAATAACGTTGGGTAGTGGTAGTGTTATCGGCATCAACCTCATTTGAAAATGGGCGATGACTGCACCACGCAGCTACGATCCCCAAATACAGAGAAGGACCTATAGCATTGATTGTTTGGAAATGCTACCGCTACTCTTCGACATGCCTCACCCATTGTGATACAAGTCTATTCTCTTTACTGTTGGAAATGAAGGGTGATTATCAACAACTTGCCATTCTTTCTCCCTCCCTAAAATGCCAAAGTATACCTTTTTTTCAAAGTTTTTTGCAAAAAATGCGTATCGAACGGAAAGCATTTTAAGATAAAAACGCTAACCCGGAAATGATGATTTTATGCGCAAAAGACGGAATGGGATTCGTATAAAACACAATAAGATATACAATAGTCACTCAGAGCATCGTAATTAAGCATGAACAAGGAAATTAAAAGTCCTTTTTACAGAAGATTGTGCTCCTTAGGGAAGCACGTTGAATCATTTGGTTATTGCGGATTACCATGGAACACTGTTTACTAAACAGGCAATTTCTTTCCACAAACGGGTTCTCCTTAGGAAAGGCGTGTAGTGTGATTCTTCCTTTAAAACTTTCGCTTTTACTATAAACACACTACCAACGTTCATTTATAAGTGTACCTTTAATTCATTAGAAAAACACACACACTCGCCCTTCTCTTGCGAGTGAGATTGAGAATACTAATCCATCCTTCTCATCTTTTCTCCTTTCTCAAAAGCCCTGCGGCTCCGAGGTGTGGACTATAGAAACAGAAAAAGGCAAGAATTTAGCGAAGGATGGCTCTTCCCACCACTAATGAAACCATTAATACCGTATTGAGGTTGGGACGTTCCTCTTTTGAAGGAATGCGCCGTATTCATACCGAAAACGGATGGTTGTGTCCTTTTGAATCAAAAAAGAACATCATGATAGACTGCGAATATATAACCATGTCGAAATGGACAGCTCTACCTGATGCTATCGCTCGGGTCTCTCAATAAAAGATGCCAACACTATAAAGCCCTTTCGGCAAATTGCTGTACACATTGCGCATAAAAGCATCCCAAAAGGCGATAATAAGGGACAGTCTTTGAAAGACAGCCTTTTCTACAAGCTTCGTCATAGTCTAATGATGTAAACAGATGGTGATGCTACGAGGTTCTAATTGGCATGCAAACTTTCGGGCAAGATCAACACGGAATGCAACTTGGATTATTGGGATTTACTGTAAGAATATCAAAAGCTTCCCATTGCTAATGACTCCTTCATCAAGAACTCAAAGGGAATGGTAAACACTGTTGGAAAAATAGTGAAAAAAGTCGGATTTGCATTGTATTCGCTACCGAGTTGCGAAATCAAAGTTTATCTCTTTAATGCGAATGATTTCTTAAAAAAAATGCGTAAGCAGAATTTAGCCACGCTAACCCATTACTGTTTCCCATAGGAAGCCATGACTAGTGTCTTGTAATAAACCAAGCACTCACTACATACCTTAGAAGGCCATTTATGTTTGGTGTTGTATGCGTTAGGCCATAAAAGACTTTCTGTCGTTTGGTCGCTTGTAAATTCGTGCATGCGAAATAAGTACTTGGCCTATCAGCGTTATGGTTTCATCTTGATGTGTGCTGGAGTCGCTTGTGATTATAGTTATCCTTCGAGATGCTTAGTTGCTAGTGATGGTTGATTCATATTAAGGGATATCCTAGTGGCATTTCGTCGCGGATTCTATATAGTATCACCTCGCATCTTTCTTTTATTACGTTTAAAGGTGGCGCAAGTAATCTTCTTCCAGTGTTTACTATAAAGATATAACTAAACTTTTCCTCATCCGTTATTCATCGCAAACAATGATTGTTTCCCTATCATTACTTACACCTCTATCAACTGGATGTGTGCATTTGTACGCACATTCCCACATGTCGATGCCAAAAGATGCTGTGTGTTCCCCGATAAACTTGTACGTAAGGGTTTCTTGACTACTATTATTCTTGATTCTCAAAGTTTGACAGCTACAAGAGGACTCTTCTTCATAGAGTTGAAAAAGTCGAATCGCTAACCCATTTTGCGGGAGGCAACAAGTTAATGGTCCAAAGTAATCAACGTGCAAGTGCTCATTTCAAAAGAATCAACCTAACTGATTGGCATTGTCCATTGTTGACTCTTGAGGATTAGCGGAAAGGAACCTTAAGTTTATCTCGCATCGTAGGTACAGTTGTCATTGAATAGAATGAACAAACTCTAATCATACAGGCGGTTAGTTATTTATTAGAGGCAATGGATGAGTGTTGACGCTAACTGCTTTGTCTACAACTTCTACTGGTGATAATCATAGACAGTTCAGGCACTACCTCATAGTAGCGCTTGTGTTTCTAAAGAACTGCTGCGTATCGTAATACAATTGGACGAGAGCACCTATAAAGGTGGCACTCGTGTACCTACCGATAGTCTCTACTATTGGAAGGATCCTTATTTCCGACGTAGTTGTGCATTGCGTAGTTTTCCAATGTCTTTTTCACAATGGCAAGAAATTTCTGAAGCTGTGATATGTGACTAACTGTTGCTAGCCTCGGATTGAACACACTTACAATAGTGATGGCTCTATGACCGATTGATATAAAGTCACCTTATTATTTAATAAGGTAACCCTGCAACGCAATCGTAGAGCCTTCAACTTTAGATTGCGTAGTCTAGATACAAATCTAGACTAGAGTCCAACCGAGATACCGTACTTTTCTTTCACGCAACAGGAGTTCCGCATAGTGTTAGCTGTGTTTGTCTGGAGCTTTTTTACGTCGGTTCGATAACGATGCATTGTTTTCTCTGGGTTGATTGTGAGTTGCCACTTGACAACTCACAATTCAACTTTCCGAAGAGTTATCTGTAGCTTTTTGGCCGCTAGGTTAGGGTACTTTGAACTCGCATAAAATGCTACTGCAAGCACAGGTGAACTTAGGGAGATTTGCCATATAAATCGTAAATAGGAGTGATGAGAGAAGGGAACCCTGAGGGACTCCTTCGCGTATGCATCGTAGTGAGGAAAGCACGCTTCCTATTTTGGCTCTGACTTTCTGGTTGCTGAGGAGGGATCGAATCATTACAATTCGTTTAGAAAAGATGTCCGACTTTATCGAATGCCTTTGCACCATCTAGTAGCACAGTCCAGTAACTTTGCTTCGATTAAAATTCCTCGTAGTGTGTTCCACTCCATGCTTTTGGAAACAATGTTTTCTTCTGAACCCAAATTGCACGTTCGGGATAATGTTTTTCTTCAAAGAAGAAGGCGAGCTAAAATGACCGCTTCTAGGATCTTCCCCAAAGAAGACAAGTGACTGATGATGAACCTGTAGTTACCCGCTTTATCTGTTTCCTTTAATCCCTTTGGCAGAAAAAGGACCTTTCGGAGAACACCTTTAGCTTTAGTGCTGCATTGATAACTTGTACGGCTGATCCTAGGGCCTCATCACTAAGTTGTTTGAGTAGCGTATTTGAGATGCGATCAGGAAACCTTTATCATTCTTTTGATTATAGATTCGAGTTCCTCACTATCGGTGGGCGGATGTCCAAGTGTACACTGTTATTCCAGGTGCGTAGCGAAGAATTCCACTTGGTCTGTTCAAAGAAAATCGCACCCTCCGACGAGGACAATGGAGAAAGGTGACTTTTTTTTCTTGCGGGGGAGTTTGCAGTCCGTCTCTCATAGGAAGAAGTTGTTTATAGAGAAGGTTTGAAAGCGTGTTTGAAAGCGTTTGTTGTGAATTTCATCTAAAAGGTAATTCATCTGCTTCCTAGCAATGAAATCATCTTTTCGCTTTTCCCTCTCGCGAATCGCTGTTTTTAAATCGGCCGGATAAAATGGTTTTCTTTGACCTAACGACCAGTCGTATTACGACGCACTTTCAAAAGCTTTCAGAATGCACCTTTTCAAGGGGAGTACTGCAACTTCTAGAGAAACTACGTTTTCAACGGAGAGATGGATAATCCCTTAAAGAAGGAATGAAAATGAGGCGAAAGAGTTGACTCACGGGATGACTGAGATGGATGACATTGCAGGTGTGTGATCAGACGAGAGTTTTGTTCGAAACTGTCTCTTAAAAGGCAACACTATCCAAAATATCGCTGGTCTCTTTTGTAGAGATGGGTAACTTCGGTGGAACCGATGACCGTTATGTTCTTGTCTTTGATGAAGCGTTTTAGGAAACACCCAGCAAGGTTTAGTGTTATGCTGTTCCATAGCTCATGGTTGCTATTCAAGTCACCTCCAACTATTGTGAGGATGAACTTGGGAAGAGCTTCGTAAGGTCGGTGTAATTCCATGGTTTGTTGTGCAGTTTATATGCACTAGTTAAAGTGACGTTGGCGTACGTCCTTGTTTTTATGATGATCGCTGTGACTTTAAAGTTGATGAGAGCATCAAAAGTGAATTCCATGTGGGGAAATTTCCTTTTGATCATAATCGCAGTACCATCTTTGTTCGATGTGCGATCATTTCTGTATGAGCTGTAATTTAGGAGTGATATGTGGTCGCACGGTTGTTGGTGTGTCTCGCACAGAAGGACAACGTCACTATCCATTCGTAAAACCAGTTCCACTAGTTCTCTCTCCCGTTTAAATACGCCATCGATGTTCTATAGGATCATACGCAGTGTGTTAGACTCAGTTAGCATTAAGTACTGAAAAGACGCATAAGCTGATTGATCGTTGTGACGAGAAAAGGAATAGTTTCAAGGCTGCCTTTTAAGAGACAGCAGTCTGGTTCAAAAAAGAGATGAGTGCAAGAGTGGGAAGGAAACAAAGAAACGACTAACAGTACTTGTTTGTGCTAGCGCTAATGGAGAAAAGCTCAAGCCTTTGGTTATTGGAAAGGTGGGAAATCCGTGATGCTTTAAGAATCTATGCAGAGAATGGCTTCCGGTTGCTGCTTGGAGGACTTTTAGAATAGTTTAAGATTGGTTGAAGGATTTGAATGTTCTGATGGGTGTGCAGTTGGTTTTCCTTCCGCCAAACACTACTCAAAGTTGCACCCGAGGAACAGTATTATCAAACCTTCAAGACGTTCTATAGGAACAAAGTTTTACAATCGGTTATAGGCGCTAAAATTGAACAGGATGTTTGAGAGTTTACTGCAAAGCATTTCGCTATAAGTAATGCTTGGAATTCTGTTCAAGAAGCATCCATAGTGAAATGCTTTAGACTGACTGGATTTTTGACGAGTCTGGTTAAAGTGGGAGAGTTTCTTGAAAGGGATTGTCCACTTTCGAGCGCTGAAACGCAACGAATTTAGCGGAAGAGTTGACCAAGTCACTTTTGAATGACGACTTGTTAACATTGATGATAGAACTAGTACTTTCGAAACCGTATCTTCTGATGCAATCTGTGAAAGTGTACTGATCATTTGCATCTCATCTGGTTCAAAGGAAGATATCGTTCAAAAGATTAAAGGAAAAGATTTCCCCTTGAAAGACGCCCGAGATGCGTTCGAGATGCGTTGAAAGAAATTTCGGAATATTTCCCCAAAAGTCTTCTGGATAAGGAATTCCCGACTTTACCATAATTCAGTAGCATAATAGCCTCCTTTAATTGATAGTAGTGTTCAAACTACGTTGGATAGCTTTATTAAAAAAATTGCGTATTTTTCACTTATGGATGTTCCATTAGATTTCTTCTAATACAGTCTGGCCATTAAGCAAAACGAAAATACTGGAGTCGCTAAAAAAATCAAAAATGGAGAAGCAGGGTATCGATCCCTGTACCTCCCGCATGCTAAGCGGGCACTCTACCATCTGAGCTACATCCCCATCAGGCATTATATGGTCTATCTTAGTATGTCATTCTTATCATCCCTTATAGCTAGTGTGTACCAGCATATTTTGGTCTTTGGACAACTACTATGAAAACTAAAACAACTAACTGGCTTCTTTAACAATCCGTTGGCGCATAGTGACTTTAGTGACGTACATGTTCCTTCTTTATTTTAAAAGGGAACCTTTCTCGCTCGTAGAATAGGCAATTTTATTTAGGAAGCACTGCTGTACTTTTCTTCGGCTTTGAATTGCTGAGGGAAGGTTTTTCTCGATGAAAAAGATGACTTACTTACTATTTAGTTCATTTTTGAGTTGTTCTTATCATAAATTGCGTTTATTACGATACAACTTTGAAAAGAAATGGTTGGCAGTTCACTAGAACCCATATTGAATGGTTTTATATTAATACCGATACTTTGGTGCGCTAAACAGCGAATTTTTATATGGAAAAACAACATTAGCATCATTACCAAGTTGCGATTGCGTCACTGATGCGATCCAATTGTTAGAGACGGTTTCCGAGAGCTCTAAGATCCGCTCTCAGTCTGGTTTTCTGGTTTGTTTTGACATGGTTGGAACATACTTGGCTCGACACAGTTTGCCAATAAACCGGAAGGGAGAATGTCTAAAAGTGATGCGAACAATACTGAGAAGAATAAACAGTTTTTGTTACTAATGTCCTAACTCAAATGTTTTTTTGCAGTTTTTTGGCAACGCATTCTCGCCCAAGTCGATAGTCACTTTTTAAAATGAATGCGCTTATTTTGCATTTTCAGCGTTTCTTAGATATGCGACTTGACGCTTAGAATGATCACTTTATAACTGAATTCTTACAGTTGGGTTTATGGGTGTAATTTTAAA